>JAGPOW010002911.1:304867-316321 GCA_030014935.1 Caiman crocodilus
CCTGTGGGGAGGCTGGGAAAGCTTGGGTGCTGAGGGACAGGGGCAAGACAAAGGATTCGGAGCCAAGGGGAAGGGCAGAGCTGGGCTGAAGCACGTGGGGTTGGAAACTGTGAGGGTCCCAGGTCATGGGCTGTTGGGTGAAGGGCCTGGCAGGCAGCGAGGGCAGAGCATTAGCTTGGGGTCAGGGCTTGCAGTGGGGCCAAATGGTAAGAGAGTGCAGGGATGTGCTGGTGTCCCCTGAGGCCTTGTGGGCCTGCTGCTGCACTTTCCCAGGCTCTGGGAATTTTGGCTGCAGTCCGGAGGCAACACAGCTCGTCATTATCTATGCTGTGCTCTGCTTGCTATTCCCCCTCTCTCCCCTCTCTCTTTCCAGTTTAACCCTCAGGTCCCCAGCATTTCCTTGGATGTCTTCTGCTGAGCATGTTAGCTGACTGGAGCGTATATGCTCTAACCCCACAACATGCAAAAACACCCTTTTTCTCTTCTGTTTCCCGCCTCTGTGTTCATCTCCCAGACCTGCTGCTCTGGGGCAGCCTGCGGCTGAGCACTGCGAATATGTCACAGTGAACAGTGCTGTTGGTTCTTCCTTTCCATGGCCAGCAGCTCCTCCTGCCTGATGGTGCAATGGCTCCATGATGTCCTCCTCCCCTCTGCTGNTCCCAGAGATGACCAGGTGACCCAAAGAACCCCAAATGGCATCCAGTTCTCCCAGGGCTGAATTTTTAAAGACCTCCTGGAACACGAGGTGCATTGAATTGTACTCTTCCAGCACATGAGTACCCTGAGAGCCTCTCATGATGTTATCTGTAGGGTTCAGGGAAGCTCTGAGCTTTCCTTTACCTTTAGTGCTGGGCCCTTGGAGTTAGGTACCAAACTCCCTGCCTAGGCCCCTTCAGTGAAAATTTGCTTGATTATCAGACCAATTACCCCAAATCCAGGGGAGCTGCAGGTGCCCTGCAGACTTCTCAGGCCGTCAAGTGATCATCTGTAGATGCCTCAGCTGAAGAAAGCCCTGTGTTTGCCAACGTTGGCCCTTCCCTTATCGCCCTACCTGAGTGCTGGCGTGTTCACTCTCCATAGGCTGAAACACACGTGACCGACACTGCGAAGACAGCTAGAGTGTCCCAAAGAATAAAGCACCTTGCACAGCCTCGGGATCGGAAGGACTCATGGTGCTATGATCGGGGCCATCCTGAAGCTGTCATCTGGCCGGTAAGGCACCATGGCCACATTCCCTTGATACGTGATGGCCTTCTCAGATGTGCCACCCTTCCTTCTGAAGGGCCTCCTCTCTTCACTTTGCCTTGGACTGCAAACTACACTGTATGAGCACACACAGCCTGCACACGAGCTCCTGTGTCATGGTATTCTTGCCATCTAGTACACATGGGGCCAGCTGCATCTGGGCAGGAAGTCCATGGAGGAGTGCACCCCTTGACCAGCT
Organism: Caiman crocodilus; assembly: GCA_030014935.1. Lineage (NCBI taxonomy): Eukaryota > Metazoa > Chordata > Crocodylia > Alligatoridae > Caiman > Caiman crocodilus. Next base: position 306,312 of record JAGPOW010002911.1, read on the forward strand.
TGGAGCTGCCCTGGGCATAATGTACAGTGTTCAGATATGTGGGGATGGGCAATACATGAGAGCACAGCAGACAGGCAAGAGGTCTCCGGGGTGTGGTAGCCAGTGAACTGGCTGGATAAGGGCAGAGCTGGACAGCTGCCCACCATACAGATCCTCCTACTTGTAGTCCCTAGCTTTTCACCTCTGGATCCCTGCCCTTAGCTCTGCACAGAGCTGTCCTTAAAACCCCGGGGGGACAACAGCTAGAGCAGCATGCTTCATCCAGTGGCACATCTCACCATGAGCACATGCCCTTGCTGCTGCCCCAGCTGCCTTCGCCATCCCAAGGGCCTCAGCCCAGCACACTGCTGGCTGCGGGGCACAGCAGTGTGCTCGCTCCACCAGGACGGAGATGCGGACATTCCTGGGCTGCAGCGTATGCGAGCTCTCTGGATTCCTCACCCAGGTGTCCAAGTCTGCTCAGCAAGCCACGGCCAGCTCCAGGACATCAGAACTGGCGAAAGTGAAACAGGTGTCTCCCAAGTATCTGCCAGTCCGGGATGCTGAATGGCCAGTGTCAAACGCAGCTAAGCACACCACTGCGACTCCTAGGACTGCGGAGCTGTCGAAGCCTTCCAAGAGGTATGTGCTCCTCTGGGAGGGCTTGTAGGGGCCATGAAGGGACGAGGTGACAGGCTGTCCAGCTGTGGCAGATGTGCACAGAGAGTTTGTCTTGCCCGTCTTTCCTGTGCTTCATTGGCTGGTTCTAGGACCATGTTGTGTCAATTCTGTAGAAACTCCATAGCTAGTTGCACTATTGAACAGCTGCCAGTCCATCTCAGAGGTGCATTCATTTCTGTACTGGAAAAAGGGGGTTGTGTGTGTGCGCGCATTTGAAAAGTGCTTTGAGATGGAAAGTGTGATCTCTAAAGAAGAACATGGGAGGCCACCATGAAGCGAGTGACTTTGGCACACTAGTTAACAGTGAAAAAAGAAGTGAATGCTTCCCACAATGCCCCCTGTCTCTTTATTTTGTCAAATGTAGTTGAGTTTTAATCATCTCTGGCAATGCATCACAGGACACGAAGGAGTGTTCTGAGGTGTATTTTGCAATAATGATGAATGCTTAATACCATGTGAATGCCCAAGAGCATCCACTATGAAACCCCAGCTGGAAGATGAGGGGAGGCCACTGAGGGTTTGTGTGGAATATAAGACATGCAGTCTGGTGAGGTTCCCCGGGAGCGTAAGGTATAAGTGTTTTAGCTCTGTTTTCAGAACCTAGTCTCCAGTTGTTAAAACAATCAGCAGTTTCCAGAAATCTTTCAGCTCCAGTTCATCCCTTTAACTTGTCTCCTCCTCTGTTTTTTCGTCATTCCAGGCCCCCTATGAACATTGCTCAGTTCAATCCAGATGCGTTTACAGTAAAGGAGTCTGCCAAGAAGGCATTTTGTTCCAGTCGAATTCTAGAGCTCGCCCGCCCCGTTGCGCGCTGAACCTTTGGACTCCACATGTCACTGCCCTTCCCTAACACCTAAGAGACTTGTGGCTTTCTCACAAGTTGGTCCCTTCCCCAGCGTGTTTGATTATAGGCTGTGGGTAGAATGTAGACTTGGCAGGAGGGCACGTGAACAAGAATGAGGGGAAACTCCTCTAGTAGCTCAACTGCTGCTTTTAAATCCTTCCCAAATCCTCAATAAAACTGCGCAAAATAAGATCAGAGTAACAGAGTTTTTGCATTATTAGGGCTGTGGTAAGTTCCTCTATAGGGAGCATCTTTTCTTCTTGCACCTGCTGAGCAATGTTTCTGGATCTACCTGCTTCATTGTCACTTCAGTCACTACTTTCACGACTGCATTCAGTTTAGTCATTTTGTACATTGGTGTATTCAAACAGACATTTTTCAAATGAGTTTCCAGGTAAATCAGATTTGCTGCAGGGTGTCTAAGGATAAGAGGGCTTTAAATGTGTGGGTGGCGGTGGGAAGCAGGACTCGAGTAGTGTGCACAGTAGCTCTGCGCCTGTACTTCGCAACCCAGTGGGTGCATCTACGTGTGTGGTGGACTGCGTAGTTGTTACTGCGCCATCATTTAGTATTTGTTGAAGGAAGTACTAAATGACTGCATAGTAACCAGTGTTACTGTGCTGTCCTGTTGCCACATGGTTATTTTTAGCTGCTACTGTGCAGTAACGTCGGCACCTAAGTTCATGCCCGGCAATGCTACGTCACCGTCCCAATGAGCTACAACTCAGTAGCTCGTTGCTACAAGAAATGTAGCGTTTTGTGTAGACACCCCCTCTGTGGTGATGCGAAGAAGCATCCCAGATCTGTAATGACCAACTCGGTCTCCCATGAAAGGGATGGTATTCAGTATACTGTAAGCGAATAAATACCCAGCACTCATGTTGGCAGCCAGTCTGCATCCTTTCTGAGATGGGGAAGGAACGGCTTTGTCTGCCAGTGGGGAATAGCTGGGATTCCACGGCCGCGTGCCGCAGAGGAAGGTTTATGTTGCAGTGAGGCCTTCGGCTTGTCATAGCATTAAGTCTCCATTCTTGTGGCTGACAGCTGAAAACTTACACAGGCTCGTGCCCTAGTGCCAGGTTAACACAATGTGCATGAGCCTTTATGAGTGTCATCAGCTTAATTGACACATCTCAGCCAGGATTGGACTCAGCTAAACAAAAGAGATAGCAGCAAGGTCATACACAATTGCTTCCCATTTTTGACAAGGGACATAGATGGGCTCAGAGCAGCAAAAAGGAGGTGGTCTACCACCTCAATGGGTGTCCTGGCTTCTAAACAAGAGCAAGGGGCCACCCCCAGCCACACTCTCTGCCCAGGCTCCTTTCCTCTCCAAATAGCTTCCTTAGAGCCAGATATTTCCATCAAGCCTGTGGCTCCTATCAAGAGGCTGCTGGTCATTTTCCCCCTGCCTTCCCTTTGGCTGATGTGGAAGGGGCCCTTCCTTGGTCCTCTCTGGCCCTGGGTTTCCTGTAGGGTCTCTTACCCCTTTGTCAGATTTCTCTGAGCAGAGGAACTTGGTCATCCCCCTCCCCAACTTTGGGACTCTTCAGAGAGTCCCGGTCTCTGTTTCTGAGGAAAAGCCATTTCCTGCCCATTTGTTCACAAAGATTTTTGTGACTAGCCGGTACATATATATATAACAGGTCAGAAGAAAAGACTGTAAAGATAAAGTTAACCCTAAAGCTAACACACAGAAACAAACACCTCTACGTGTTTTTTGCATATGGAACTGAAGGAACCAGCACTGCAGTCCTTGCAGTCTTTGGAGATGGACAGTGGTTATTTTAAAGGTGGGTGAGTTCAAAGTGAAGAAAGCCACTGACCTGTCATCGTGAATGCTGCGGGCCATGGATGGAAAAAGCAAGGCTGTAGTGGTGGGAACCAGGTACTCCGATATCTAGTTTTCATACAACTGCGACAAGACATGCACATGTGAACAGGGCACACACACGGTCAGTTCAACTAAAATAGTCTTACTTTATTAACATAGCAGAAAAAAATAGTCCTTTTCGTTCCATGATACCTAACAGACTCATTTAAGACAAATTCAAGGGCTCTCAGCATGGTTTATTTGTGGTGTATTCACTCAGTTCTCCATTACAGCAGTGCTAGATTCCTGTCCGCAGCGTAGCCCAAGGTCACTGTAAGAGCACAGCTGGTGTTCTGAGAGCTGGGAGCCGAGCATGCTCCGTCCAGCATTACATTTTCATCTGGGGATCATCAGAAAAGGAAATATTTTTTCTTTCTCTAACTCTGCCCTTTCTTGGTTAGCTTTGCTAGGAGCTCAGGGCAAGGTCAGGAGCTCCACTCTGCTGCTTTAGTTAGCAGAGTGTGTAGCTGTTCTGCTTTGAGCTAGCATGTGATACATTTCAAAAGCTGCATAACGTTTGAGATAATTATTCTTTCCTGGTTATGTACACATTAAATAAAAAATAATAATGTTAAATAGCAAGATGTAACTTTGGCCTGTCAAATCTATTGCGAAAAGAAATTCCCCAAATCTTTGCTACATGCCAAATTCCTGATTCCTGGTTGGCTCCAGTGAGAGGCCTGCTGGCTAGTCTGTGACAGAGCCACACTTAGAGGGGAGCCCTTCAGATCTTCTCCACTCTTCAAGACGTTGCTTGAACCATTTCTAGGGAAAACAGAAATGCATGGGGGTGAATGTGCTGCTGAAGCAGGGAATGAGGCACTCAGCCACTCTCTTCAAGTGCAATCGGTCTGTTCCATTTCAGTTACCCGCAGAATAACATTTCCAAATGTTACTTAAGTCATTTAGGAGCCCAAAGTCTCCTGGATATCAGCGAGAATGAGACTCCTAAATCAGTGAAGTGGTTTGGAAAACTTTATCTGTGGTCTCGCACATTGGCTTTTAAAAGAATGAGGCAGTCAGTGGCAGTAGGATCTGGTTTTCCAACAGCCTTATCTCACAGCAGTGAGATCTCTCATTTGATGGGAGAAACAGAGAGAGAGAATGAAAGATGTTATTTCAAATTGTGAAAGCTGTTATTTTGGAGCATGGTGCAACAGAGCGGTGCAGCCGTGTGCTCCTAGCCAGAGTGTAAATGAGAGGCTGGGCAGTGGGGCACGTGCAGCATGAATGAATGTAAGTCTTTGGATGTGTAAAGCATGGACTGATGCTCTAAGGGATGGGAGCAGTGTTTGCGATGCTCTGAGCAGGGTAACGGTGCTTGGTCAATAACAGCGAGGAGTTCTTGCGCGTGTGCTTAGAAAAGGAAACATCTCTGTCCTCCCAGCGCGTACAGAAGGCTGCAGTCATCGGTGTCGTTACACTAACACTTCACTTTCAATTTGTTTGAGAAAGTGACCGGTTGTTTTTTGGTTTTTTGGGGTTTTTTTACAAATGTCCTTTGCTCTAGAGAAGTATTTCTGGTTTAGGTGAAGACAAGGCAGACTGCCCGGGGAAGAGCAGTCTGCTTCTTTTTTTTTTGCTAGTGGTGCTAGGTAGAACCAGCACTTCAGAAAGGAAGCAGCAACCGTTTCGTAAGCCACCGTGCATCTCAAATGGTCCACCGCACGGCATTGCCTCTTGCTATTATCTGAGTGATCCTTTCAGCCAGGAAAAGAGCTTTACCAAGACTGAACCGAGGCACCTCAGTTTGTTCTGTGAGGGCGTCTTTGACTCCTCATCACAGTATTGCTTTCCTTCATCAGTGATGGTTCTTATTTCCACTGCGCTCAGGGTGAGATGAAGGAGGAGAAAAGTTGCAGAGAACAAACAAGCCAGCACAGTAAAGGGGATGGATAGCATGCTAGCATCCCTTTTACATTTACAAAGGGCAGGCTGGGGTGAGGGGGGAGTGTGTCTCATTGCAGCTTTTTCCCTAACTGCAGTGTTACGCCTGATTTACAGTAAAGCAAATGAGATCAGAATTCAATTTCACATCCTGGCATTTGATTTTGCAGGAATTTGCAGGAAGAAAGCCACTGAGTGGGAAGGGAGGAGTGGGTGCTGAGCTGTTCCTTCCTCTGCCTATGTAGGTGCTGCCAGCTTTGGCCTGTGCTGCGTGATCCACGTCAGGGCTTGTGGCCCCCAATCCCTGAACTAGCCAAGTGCCTCCCAAGATGTTGAGAATGGAAATATCAATCACAGTCTCCCTTCCCAGTTCGTGTGAGGAACAGGTTGATCAGTGCGCTGAGGCTTTATCTGTGAATGGGTGGATGTGTGAGTGTGTGGACTGAAGAGCCCCAGGGTGCTGTGTCTGCAAGAAGACCTGTGGGTGCTGAACAGACAGGCTGCTGTATGGTGCTCAGGCTGCAGCCGTCTTGGGGATGGCAGCATCCCTCGATATAATGAGCTGCATTAATGCACCTTAGAGTTCATCGGTGCACTGATCGCTGTGGGGCCAGGTCTGTGTTATCGGATGAGGAAGCACCTCCAGCCTGTCACAGGGGAAAGGGGGTGACACTGACTGCTCTGGCTGTGTGGCTACCCTTGAAGGCAGATCAATTCAGAAGGACCGCTCAGACCTGGTGGGCAGGACTTTCTCTTTGTTTAATTCCTCCTGGTCACACTGGAAGGGACCCAGGGGCCCATCTGGTCTGGGCTTCAACCTCGGCTCAGTGCTGGAGGTTCTAGAGGAAGGTGCGCTGCAGAAACTTGGGTGGTGTGGGTGGGATGAAATATCCCCTCGGACCGCAGCAGGCGCCAAGTGCTCCGGGGAGAGGAGTGAATCTCTTTGGGCAGCTGACCCTGTGGTCAGCCCGTCTTCACAGATGCAGCTGCTTTTCCACCACTGACCTACTGTTCAGTTGTGCTCCCTGCTTCTCATTTCCTCAGGCCAGCAAAACTCTACGTCATAACGCGCTTCCATTATTTTTATTTCAGGCACATTGCTGCTTAATTTGCCCTGCAATCCCTGGTGCTAATGTATGTACTCCTGCAGGGGATGAAGGAAGCAGAGCTGGCAGTGCCCAAGGTGATCCACCAATGCTCGCTTGTGTGTGTGTGTGTGTGTGTGTGTGTGTGTGTGTGTGTGTGTACATCTGAGTGCATGTCACTGTGCACATACAGACCCCCATGGACAGTCTGCAGTTCATGCTCCCAGTAAAGACCCTGACAGAAGTTTGGCAGCTTGAAATGGATTCCAGGACATCTTTGACCCATTTCAGCAAGTCCAAAAAAGCCTAGAGAAAATTCAAAGGATGTTCATGAGCTGATTTAAGGGGACAGAAATGTGGAGGTGTAGTGCTGACCAAGCAGTGAGCTGAGGCTGGGTGAGGTGAAATTTCAGAGGATTGCTATAAACTGCAATGGCCTGGATGAGGACTGCAGAGGCAGGGATGCAGGGCTGCTACTGGGAAACTCATCAACAGAGGAGCAGTGATGGCTGAGATTGGGTTGCCAGCAATAGCTTGGAGGGGAAGTGACCCCTCTTTAGTCTCACCAGGAGAAGGAGAGGCTTGAAAAACAGGGAGGGGGAGAAAGCGAGCAAGTGAACAAGATAGACAGACAGACCAGATGCTAGTGTGGGAGAGAAAAGGAGAAAGGCGAGAAGGCTTGTGGGTTGGGAAGGGACAGCTCTGGAGTGGCAGGGAAGGGCAAGGGCATTATGGAAGTATGTGCTGAGGCTGTGGGTAAGCTGTTGTCTCTGGGGTGGGTAGGGAAGGGTGTGGTATGGAGAGGTGCAAGGCTGGAGCAACATGTTGGATTACGGTAGAGAGGGACAGTGGGGGCTTATTGCTGCCTGAGGTGCAAGGTAGAGGTTACAGGGGTGTGGGACGGGTGCAAGGCTGTGGGCTTTTGAGGCTATGGGGCTTGGGGGTGTGGGGTGAAGGGAGGTGGGGAACCTGAGGGGAGTTGCAGGAGTGGGGTTTTGGGGTGAGATCGGAGGGCAGTGTGCTATGCAGTGCAGGGCTTAGGGGGATGCAGAAGTGGGGGCAGTGTGAGGAGCAGGTTAGGGGGTGCACAGATAGGTAGGAGATTGCAGAAGGGGGCAGGCTACGACGGCGTTTGGGTTAAGAGGTGTGGAGAGCGGCAGGGGACTGCAGAAAAATGTGAGACTGGGAGCAGGTCATGGAGTTTATGAGTTGTGAGCGTAGGGTGAAGCAAGGAGACGTGTTCTGGGGTGCGTGCTGGGGAGCAGGCTTATAGGGCTAACGAGGCTATGAGATTTTGAAGGTGGGGGACAGGGTTGTTGTGTGTGAGCATGGGGTTGTAGGTGCTACGGGGCAGGATGGTGGGGGCTGGCAGCCTGTATCAGTCAGACTGGGGTTGCTCACTTACCAAGGTCTCTTCTTCAGACAGGCCTGTCTCAGCAGCAATGAGGCACAGGGTGGTGGGGTCAGGATGCTTGTTCACCTTGCTGAAGTTGTACTCCAGGATTTCCAGCTGCTCTGCTGTGAGGTCCTGCGGCTGCTCTGTGGCCATTTCCTCTCCGTGCAGGGCAAGGAGCTGAGGAAAAAGGCCAGCGGGAGAGAGGGGTTACTGCCTGCACCCCAGGCAGGCAGCACAGCTGGGTGTCCTTGTCCTCTCCCGGGCTGCTGGAGATGTCAGGGCGGAGGCCCCGCTCAGTTCCTGACACTCAGCTCCAGCCTTGAGTTTCCTGGCTGGCTCCGATTAACAGCCGCCAGTGGAGCTGGGCTGCAGTTCAGCGTACGCTGCATCTGGGCCGAGCACGGCTCTGCCTGGATGGCTGGGGCTCCAGCGGACACGCTCCCAAACCAGGGCAGCCGTGGGCTGGCAGCGGTCCTGAGCTCCGCCAGCCAGTGTAAGTGAATGAGACTTTTAAAGCGCAGTCTCTCTGGAACAGCCCCAGCAAAACCCGCCCCGGCGGGGAGGGGAGAGGCAGCTGCTAGAGGCATTTGACAGAGGTGAGCCTCCCTCCGAATACACAGCACTTAGCTGATGGGGGATTCATGGGGAAAGCATGCAGCAGCCTTGCTAAGGAAATACTCAGCCCAATCCTCTGGAAACCTGTCTGAGACACCACTTTGTGGGATAGCCTGTTCTTGCCTGGTCTATTACTAGGGTCTGAACACAGTCCCCTGAGCTGTAAAATCCCTTGAACTAAAGAAGTAAGACCACAAGCGATGCCGGGCACAATCAGCCCACAGGCCCTTCTGCCCCAGGGTCCTGTGTCTCACGGAGGCTAAGGGGGAGAATGATTATGCCAGGCCTGTCCGGGTAGATCTCCCCCTGCCCCTCTTCCCTTGCAGCTTTCAGCATTTAGAGGCTGGGGGAGGCCTCATCTGGAAGCCCTAAGCGTCATGTTTCATACATCCTGATGGACCTGTCCCGAGCGAAGTTGTCTAGTACCCTTTTGACCCCGTCTAAACCGCTGGCCTCCACAACCTCATGTGGCAGTGAGTTCCAGAAGTCAATGGCGTGCTGCGTGAAAAAGAGGTAGCTCCTTCGTCTGATCTCTGTAGCAGACCTCTAACTGTCTACATGGATCCAGCTGCTAGAGAGGGCAGAACAACATGGCCATCGCTGAATAAAATTGCACAGCGGGCACAGCTGGAATCCCCCTTGGCACAACCAAGAGACACTGACCTCAGCGTGGCAGTGACAATGGGAACCGGGCAGCTTGGTGTCTAGCTATTGCGGTGCCATGAGTGATCTAAACCCCAGGAAGGGGCTGCAGACGGGGAGCCCCTGTCTGTGCTGCGCTGCCCTTCACATGGCTGAGCTCTTCTCCTGTATTTAAAAGGGGGGTTGCTGCCCACACCAGTGTTTAGGCCTTGGCATCGTGCAGTGGTGGTGTGACAGGACTGTGCTGTCAGGGAGACGTGCCCACCAGGGAGAATGTCTCAAGCTTTGTTGCTGCTTGCTGAGGTGTCAGAAAGGTGCGAGCGTACTTTTGCTTGGTGCTTTTTTCCCCCTGCCCTCCTTTTTAAACCATAGGCGCAGTAACAATGGCAAGAAACAGCCTCCATGCTTGCTTGAGATCTTGCAGGATGGCAATGCTGGGAGGTGATTTATGGCTTGGGATGTGTTTAAGAGAAGCTCATTAATCAGCCGGGAGGAGCCTGGTGCAAAGCCCATTGAGATGGCGTGAGGCTTTCCAAACTCAGCAGGAGTTTGTCTGGGGGCAGGAGACAGGAGGAGCTCTATACATCTGCATGTGTGGGAAGCAGGAGGCCAGGGACTACACTGGGTGGTGCCCCTGTGTGTGCTGTGGGGGCTCTTTATGTAAGGAGGTATGGGGGGAGCTGATGTCACAATTCCCATGGGGTGGGGGAGCCCATCCACTGTAGTGTGACTGGGTTATGGGTGGGGAGGGGCCTGTGGCAGGAGTGGGCTCTGCACATGCAGTGCACTACCTGGAGTTTGATGGAAAGACAGTAGTGTGAGCGAGATCTTGGAGGTGGGAAGCAGAAGGCAGGGTGGGGGATGGGGATGGGGATGGGGTGGGGGAGACTTTTAGTGGGAAGGCAGGAGATTGTTGATGCCAAGATGAACATGAGCCGCCAATGTCAGACGGGGGTTGGGAAGGCCAACCGGACCCTAGCGTGCATCCGACGATGCATTTCGAGCCGG
>JAGPOW010002911.1:323122-344021 GCA_030014935.1 Caiman crocodilus
GATAGGTACTTGGCTGGGGTCCTGTGACCCTGGCACTCGTTCCTGCCATTGGCGGGGGCTCAGACTAGATGGCCTGCTCTAGGCCCCTTCTGACCCTAGGTACTATGATACCTTGCACCTTCTCTAAAATGTCATCCCCCCCTGGGGCCCTTGCCCACTCTGGGACTCTGTCGAGCTACCGGTCTTTTAGGCCCACCGCACTGCCAACCTCTTTCTTCCAGGTGCTCTGTACTGCTATCCCCTTTTGCCAGGGATCGCCGCAGCGCCCTGCCCTTCTCCTGGGGCCTATCGCCATGCTAGCCTACTACCGGGCTCGCTACACCCATCTTGGGCCTTCAATAGTCCCCATTCTCTGGGACTGTGCCCACGCTGGGCTTCCTAATCCTGGCCCAGTCCTAGGGCTCATTGTGCCCCCACCGGGACTCTTCAAGTGTTGCCCCTCTCTAGGGCTCACTGTGCCCATGCTAGGGCTCCTCAATAATACTGCCCCCTCTCTGGGGCTTGCTATACCCACCCTTGGGCTTCTCAAAACATTGCCCTCTTCTAGGGCTCACCACACCCACACTTGGGCTCCTTAAAATGCTGCCCCGTCTGGGGCTCCCCATACCCATACCTGGGCTCTTCAAATGCCCCTCTCTGGGCTGGGGTCTACACACCCCACAAGTTGTGCCCTTACTGGCACTAGGGCCCCACACCCTGTGGGTCCCTACGAGGCCTCCTCCAACCCCTAATAGCCTCACCCAAACCACCAGTTTCAAACACTAACAAAACAAACACAAGCCTCCTGGCTATAACTTAATTTCGGGCCGGCTGGCTATAACAACATTGCTCCTGCATCCCAGAGCCACCAGCCCTCAGTCTGCTCAAGCAGTGCTTGCATCTCAGCTTCCAAAAACTCCTACCTCTCTAGCTGCTAGTCTTGGCTCTGGGCTTTATAAGGACCAGGCCCTGCCCCTTATCATCAGCTGACTGCTGTCAGGTGTGAGCCAATTTGCTGTCTGGGGTTGCCCTGGCAACTCACAGCTGCGCTCATTATCCCTGCTAGGGATAATGAGCGAGGTGCCCCGTGACACTGACCAACCAAAATTGTGAACTGGGGGAAAAAACAGCAAAATCAGTCTGAGAATAAACAGGCTAAATCTTTTGTTTATTTAAAGTGTCTGGAATTATTTTGGAAAAAAGGAAAGGAACAGCTTGCAGAAGTATTATTTTTTTTGTGGAAAACTCTATTTATTTTTATACAGTGGGAACATTGGGAAAAAAGGTGGGTTTTTTTGTTGTAGTTGTTCTTGTTTGTTTGCGAAGCTGTGATCAGGTCAGAGTAACAGGAGTATTTCACCGATAAGGGACGCGCAAGTCAGCAATAAAGGGTTTTTGTATGAGTATGGAACGCATCACTTTAGAGACTTCAGAAACCATGTCTCCGACATAGGCAGGCCAGAGAGCGCTCACCCGGATCTGGCTCTATGGACTCCGGTGGGACTGCACTGATTGCCACCACCTGAGAATCTGGGCCACTTGATTCCCAGATAGTGATGCCAATTGCCAAGTCACCTGAGCTGAGAGCTTCAGTGTCTTCTCAGTCTTTATTCGATAAATAACCCCTGGTTTTACTGAGAGCTTGCCTTTTTGAAGGGTGAGTGGAAAAGGAGTAAGATGCTCATAGCTGGCCCCATGGGGATTTCTCCCATGCATTTCTGTATCCACATTAGGGCACAATGGGGAAATTAGTATCACAAGGAAAAATCCTCTCAATGAGGTGACACATTTCTATTTGTCTTTGCAAGGGAGGCCACGTGCCCAGAGACACTTTGGATTGGCAGAGCACCCACACTTCAGCCCTGGGAGCTGCACGTGCTGAGACAGCATTAATGAGATTTGGGCCTTTGATTTTCAGCTGTCCCTGCACCAGGCTGATTTACTAATGTGGGATTTGACACTGGTCTGGAAGCCATTGCACAGTAAAGGCACAGCACAAAAGCCCACTGCCCCACCATGCACATGCCAGCTTATATGCATGTGCACAGGGCCCTGGCTAACCTTACCCTGCCTCAGCTGGCAAAGTACCACTAAATTCAGTGCACCTCTCTCAGGCAGGTAGTTTGCAAGGATTCTGCTAGCATAGGTGAGTTCTGCCCTAAAGCAGCATTTAATTCTACCCAGGGCGTCTCGTAAAGAGAAGGCAGCTTTTTGTGTTCAGAAATGTGCCAAAGTGACTAGAGTTTTGTAACAAGGACAAACAGCTTCCAATTATTGAGGCTTTAAAAGCAAACATCAGGCCAATCCCTTGGGGGTTGAATAAACTAAGCCCCTACTAGCAGCGATGGGACTTTCAAGCAAACCCATGTACCTTGGTATTTGGATTTACGCTGCTTCCGTGGAGTCACTTATGGGCCACTATTTGTCTGCTTATCTGGACTGGTGTAGGATTTGAACGCCTTGCAGCCTTTAACCTGTTTATCCATTTAAGCCCCTGAGAGGCATGGCAGTGCTATTTTCTCTTCTGTGTATAGAAAGGGGGGCTGAGCCACTGCAAGTGACTTGCTCATGGCAATACACCAGGGGTTTTCAACTTTTTAAAATAAGTGTACCCCTAGCAACTGGATGTGGAGCAGGGGATGGAGGGCAGAGCATCAGCAGCACAGGCTAGTGGGTGGCAGTGGCAGCTGCCGCATGTGAGCTCCCCCTCCCCACGTCCGGCTGGGTGGGTGGCGCCTGTACAGCCCACAGAGGGGAGCCACTGTCCTTGCCCCCCTGGCCCTGTTCCTGGGAGGCGACAGCACAGGATAGCGGGTGGCAGTGCTCCATCCCCACCTGCCTGCACATACTCCCTAGGGCCTTCCCAAGTACCCCTAGGGGTATGTGTACACTTGGTTGACAACCCCTGCAATACATCATAGACTTGTTGTCGCTCTAAACTGCAGCTCAGTCCTCCAATGCCTGGAACCCAACAGCGGATGTCTGTTGGGTCCGGAGGTGCACAGTAACTCGTGGCACTTCCCGCAAAGCACCGTGTGTTATAGCAACCCTCAGACTGAGCTCCCTCCACTTCCATCCCCCACCTGCCCCATTCTAAAGACAGAGCTGGGAGCAGGACTGGGCTGTATCAACACAGCCCTGCTCCCAGCTCCCACGGACACAAGTTAATGCAAGCACTCTGCCTTGGAGCACCTGCATCTGAACCCTTATTACCCCTATGTCTTGGGATGTGGCCCCTTTAAAGTACTCTGCAACTGTGCTCTTTGGTAAGGGCATGGTTGTAGAGTACTTTCAGTGGCTGATCATGAGAGAAAATATCACTTCTGGCAGTGCCCACAGGTTGTGGCATCAGCGGGACCTGCATCCAGGTCTCCAGTGTCCCAAAGCAATGCAATAAACACTGGGACTAACCTCCTTCTTCTTCTGGTGTTTCTGTGCTCTCAACACTAAAATACTGTGAATGAACCAGAACTTGGGAGTCTTCACTCCCAGCTATGCTTCCCTCACGTTTTAAAAGACTTACAACGAATGCACACACCAGACAGGATGAAGGTATTCTGCAAGGTCTTAAGGAACACACTTAGGTGATGCCCTTATTCCCGGCAATCTAGGGAGGCCATGTTACGAAGGGTGCACATGTATGCTTAGGCACTCTCCACCCCAGTGCCTCTGCTTTCCACAGCTAGAAGTAAGTTGTAGCAAAACAAGTTAGTGTGCCAGGAGTCATGGGTAGGCACAATAGGCTTTTTAAAAAATTGTAGTAAAGCTCTTCCCTCCTATTTCACCCCACTGCACTAAAAGACAGTCTGATGCTCTTAACTAAGCTTGGAGCTTTTATCTTAGGGATGAAAGTGAAAATAAAGCAATCGTTCCTTTCCCCTAAAGCATATGCAAACAATCCTGCCTCAGACCACCATTCACACCCTTGCTCTCCCTCCCTCGGTGCTCTCTCTACCACAATCGCTTATCACTCTTGTTTCCAAATACACTCATGTCAGCAGATCATTACCTACCTGACAACAATCAGCCTTTCACAGAGCACTCCAAAGTCTGGCCTCTTCAGGATCGGGCTGTGTACAGTACTCCCATTCACCAGCAGGCTGGTTTTGTTGTCCTGCCCCACTTCTGAATAGAAACCCAACACCAGTTGATCCTTCCTTCCTTCCCAGGGAGCGCAGCTCTGAGCACCGTGTTCGCTCAGCAGCTTCTGAAGCACTGGCAGTGGCCTTGACACAGCATGGTACTGGGATCAAACCCAGCAGCACGAGTGTGTTTCCTGAGAAAAGAAGACTGAGCAAGTCCTGGGCTCTCTATTCAAAGCAGGAGAGACCCAGGCTTTGCAATGAATGCTAATGCTGCATGCAGACTCTGTCTTAACACATTGTGGGTGCTGCTATCGTCATCCTGTGTGAGAGTGCTTTGTCTTGACAGTATTTCTTTTAAATAAAAGTTTGAAAGGTTTTGACAGAACAGGGTTCCCTTTCCACCTGTCTGCAGTCATATTGATAGGATTTACCTTATGATTGCCATAGGCATGAATGAAAGAATTAAGCCTGCAGAGGCTGCTTTCCAACAGAGCTACGTATTTTCAACTTGCATTGAAAAATTAGGTCCTGAGGGTCCTGACTTTGAAAAGCACCCAGTGTGGGCCTGACTCCCACTGAGTCACAGATGAAACTCCCTGGTTTGAACACTTAGGCTGAAGCTGGCTGCTTTATAAACCCCCACACTTAAATCATCTCTCATCTCAAAGCCAACTTCAAGCTATAGTTCTAAACCTGCCAGCACACATTATTCACTTCAGGTACGCGAGTTGTCCCTACAAAGTCATTTAGTGTAGTATTGCCGTGCAGCTTAGTTCCTGTGACTATAGCGAGAATGCCAGACAGATGAATGATGGCTGTAAGAGGTAGGAAAGACCTGCTGGGGCTTAGTCTCCCTTTAGAGGGTTGTCCCTTATAGCAGTGTTTCTCAACCCCTGGGTCACCACCTAAAAGTGGGTCATGAATAAACTTTAAAGATGGATCTGTAAACTTTAAAAATGGATTCTCCTTTAAAGGAGAAAAACATGGAGTTTCAGCCTGCGAGGGGCTGCTTGGGGCACTCCATGCCACCTCCCACCCCCGCCTACCCCACACACTGGGGGGCTGGGACTGGGGGGCAGCTGGTCGGGAGTACATGGCACTGGGTCAGGATTCATCATCAATATTTACAAATGGGTCCTGGTACAGAAAAGGTTGAGGACCAGGATAGGACACTCAGGAAAGACACCCAGTTCTCTGAAACCTGTTTGACTTAGTTCCCTGGCAACTATTAGCTTTTTATGTAGGGCCGGACTGTCCTGCTATCTAGTGGCTATTGCTAACGGCTCTTTCTGCAAGGGATAACACTGTATTTTCATTTAAATACAAGGTAGCTGTAGTTTCCCACCTGATGGTCCATCACGATAAGCATTCATCTGTTTCATTGTCCTATTCTTAAAAAAAGGTTAATTCTGAGCAGGATGAGCTACCTAGCAAGCAGCTGCTGTTCCAGAAAATACACAATGCCTGCTTCCTCAGCTTGTTGATGTGAGTTTATAGATACACTATCTGCGTGGCTGTTCTCTCTGTAAATATTTACTGGTGCTATGGCCCCTTGGAAAGCCTCTCCGAGTTTAGCCTCTGATAATATTTTATAGTTTGTTGATCTACAAACTGACTATTACCTGCTTCTGGGCTCCATCTCATCTACTTCCCTGTTCTCTGCTCTTCAAACACAACCTTTCAGTTGCCAGTGGATTATGGATGTTTAAATGGTTATTTTTAGATCTTACTTGTTTCCTGCTCCTGAGAGGACCAGAACAACACTCATCAAAGTCCTTCCACAACAAGTTTGTCAAACAGACCCCCAGCATGCAAATTCCCTTTCTCTGCTCAATAAAGGGGCATAAAATGGGGCTCAGTTTGGTGCCCTGTCCTTGGCCTGAATTGTACTTCACTCTGCAAGCAGTCCTGTTGAAACTGTTTACCGCTGGGTTTTGATAGCAATAGACGATGCACAGAGTTAGGTATTATTCTTGGGAACAAGGGTGGTCCAGTCTGGCCCCATGATAAACAAGGCAGATTTGTCAGTGAACACAAACCCCTAAAAAGTGACATGTAAACTGGTCTCCATCCAGTTTCAATATATCACTACCTTTAAGAAAATATCTGGTGCAGGTAGAATAAATAATGTTCTGAGTCTACTGGCAGTAAGTAGAGCAAACTCCCCATATTTTAACCTCCCAGTATAAATGCAAACCCCTGATATAGCCTGGCTCCTTTCTCTCAGTAGCACTATGCAGAACGAACTGTTCCTTTGCCCCCAATTTTTCTGCATCCCTCACTGACAGAGCATCAGTGGAGCATTATTTGGTCCTCCCTGGGCTCAGCCTGAATCCCCTGCGTTCAGATATTGAGCTTTGCACTCACCTGGAGCTGTAAGTGATCTGGTCCTTAAAAAGCACAGGTCCCGTGAGACTGATGAAGTAGCTGTGCAAGCCAACGACTCTGATAACACACGTATTTGTATGGATGTGCGTGTGACAAAGCAGGTACCTGAAAAACCTGCAGCACAGGCAGTCTGAGAATCACTGTAGCTGGCTGGATATTCAGTCACTCTCTCTGCTGGTAATTCAGGTTTGGCATTCAGCTCTCTTTGGCAGACGCATCCCAAGATGCAGCTAATATCTTTGTTTTTCTGCTCGTGATCACCTTTTGTCTGAAAATACACCCAAACTTCTCGTCCTGTAGATCAGATGAGAGACGTGTGAGCAGCGCAGCTTGCAGTCAGATGGTGCCACAGTTCAAAGAGCAGGCGGTTGAGTTTGTGCGTTTCCTCTGGCAGCGTGCCATGGCAAGTGTCATTCTGACGGTTGCCTAATTAACGAGTGGTTGCTTCCTTTCGGGACGGAATGTGTACACGCCATGTGCACCACAAGGGTGGGGATGGTGCAACCCTGCCTTCACAACAAAAGCTGCTCAATCTATTTTTTGTTTGCTCGGTACGTCCCAACACCTTGGCAAGGCTCTGGACCATGCCGCAGTGGTTCTTCTGACCCCAGGGCATGTGCATGTGTGATCTTTTTTTGCTTGCATTCTGCACTCCATTGTACTGGGCAGTAGGTATCCCTTCCCCAGTGCCCCTGTGTGGGCCAACTGAGGCAGAAGCCTGGTCCTGCCCTCTGCAATAACAGGCTGGTCCATGCAGCTGAGTGAGCCGAAGGGCCTTTCCAGGCAGCGTGGATTAGCAGTTGATTGTTACTATGAGCGCTGGGCTTCTGGCAGGAATCCATAACTGAGATGATCTGTCCATTTATCAGGTCAGATTAGACAATCACAATCTATCTAGAACATCTGTGAACTCCCCTGGAGGCAGGAGAAAGCAGGGAGTAGATTCTGCCTCCAAAACAATGCCACCCAGGACTGTTTCTAGTGGGACGCATTTGCAATGCTATGTCTTTCAGCACAGTCATGAGGAAGGAGCCATCTAGCCCCTAGCACCTCTTGGGAGGCGAGACCTTTTGGTTGGACATTTTGAAAACAATGGCAGTACTAGGAAAAACAGTGGAACCAAGCTTCAGGGGAAGATGTAAAAAAGAAAACTTCTGTGGCCACTTTCCCCTTTGAGAAGTCCACAGCCATTAAAGCTACTGGATGGAGCAAAGTTGCAATTTTCCAGTTGGGTCCTAGACTGAGAAATGGCCCAGTTTGGGCGCTTCCCGAGTCTGGGCAACAGTATGCCAAGTGTCTAGTCTGAAACGTCTTGGCACCTGGAGCTCTCAGTGGCTTCTTTTGGGATCAAGGGTTATCAGCCCTTCTGAAACACTGGCCAAGACATCTCAAGGTATTAACAGGAGTGTCAGCTGCAAATCAAGGGAAGTGATTCTTCTGCTCTGTTCAGCACTGGTGAGGCCTCTTCTGGACTACTGCACCCAGGTTTGGGCCCCTTGCTTCAAGAAGGATGTGGACAGTTTGGAAAGAGTCTAGCATAGAAAAACAAGTGATCCCTGGGAAACCAAACCTGTGAGGAAAAGCTGAAAGATGTAGGGGTTATTTAGTCTGGAGGAGAGAAAACTGGGGTGATTTCATAATAGTCTTCAAATACTTGCACGGTGATTATAGGGAGGATGGAGATGGTGTGGCAGGACACCTTTGGTGCCTGCCACTTTAAGGGTTAGAATAAGCAGCAGACCAGCCTGCAGGTGACTACACTCCCAATCAGGAGTCACATGGCCAGCAGGAGGCTGCCTGATTGGGAGGAGGGCCCAGATGCTAGATATAAGAGCAGGCTTTGAGCAATAGGGCCAGCAGTTTGCTGAAAGCAGCCAGAGGGGAAACATTGCCCAGCTGGCACTGCTGCTCACATTACATGTTGGAGGTACAGGGCAGGAACTACAGGGATGGCAGGAGGTTCCTGGTCCTGGGGCATGACCTAAAACTATACTCTGCTAGGGATGGATGGTGTGGTGGGGCTGCCTGTGGTGGGTTGGTTCCTAGGAAATGCCACACCAGTTGCCTCCCTAGTGAAAGGTAAGCATGGGGTGCCTTATAGCCTCAGCCCCAACAACCTGGTGGGTAACCCCAGAGTAGGGGCAGGCATGGGTCCAGGCATTATCATCAGGCCTGAGACCCGAGGGGTGTAAGGCCCTGTGGCCCCAGTGAGGGGGCAGAGGAGTGGCCCCAATGAGGGGATTCATTCATAGATTATAGAGTTGGAAGGGACTCAATGGATCATTGTGTCCGGCCCCCTGCCCCTGGCAGGAAAGAGGACCAAGGTCAGATGACCCCAGCCAGGTGATTGTTAAGCCTCCTCTTGAAGACCTCCAAGCTAGGTGACAGCACCACCGCTCTTGGAAGCTCATTACAGACTCTGGCCACCCTTATTGTAAAAACTTTCTTCCTAATGTCTAACCTAAATCCACTATCCACTAGTTTGCATCCATTATTTCTAGCTACTCCCTGAAGAGCTCTGGTAAACAGTGCATCCCCAATCGCCTGCTGTCCTCCCCTGATTAATTTGTAGGCTGCCATAAGGTCACCCCTCAGCTATCTTTTGTATAGGCTGAAGAGATCCAGATCTCTCCACCTCTCCTCGTAGGGTCTTTCACAGAGACCACTAATCATGCAGGTGGCCCTTCTTTGAACCCTTTCCAGATCCTCCGTGTCCCTCTTGAAGTGCGGCGCCCAAAACTGGACATAGTACTCCATCTGCGGCCTGACTAGTGCTGCAAAGAGGGGGAGCATCACCTCCCTCGATCTGTTGATCATGCATTTGCTAATACATGACAAGGTGCGATTGGCTTTGTTGATGACCTCGTTGCACTGCTGGTTTCATGTTCATCCTGGAGTCAACTATGACTCCAAGATCTCTCTCAGCCTCTGAGCTGCTGAGGAGGACATCCCCTAACTTGTGCTGGGGATTCCTCCTTCCTAGGTGAAGTACCTTACATTTATCTTTGTTGAATTGCAATGTAATAAGTAGTAGGCTGCAGAGAGTAAGGTCCATCTGGGGACCTGAAAGACTGTGCAGAGAAGGCATAGAGTAGGGTCTGCGTAGGTGGGTCTGGAGGGCTGTGCAGGGGCGTGCAGTGTAAGCTCCGAGCAGGGTGTGAAGGACTATGCATAGGCTGGCCCCAGTAGTTTGATGAGTGAGCCCCAGTGAGGGGTGAGGCGCTAGTGAGGGGACATGCATAATAGCCACAAGGTAAGTTTATGGACACCTAAGGCCAAATTTGAGCCACAGGCTGAGTGGTACAGTTCAGTAAGGGAGCTGGGGGACATTTGATTTTTTGATGCCATCTGCAAGGCACAGAGTATGGTGTAGGTAAGGTTGGAGCCGTGTATACTCCCCTTTGGCATCAGGGCATAAAATGGGCAGCCTCCTGCATTATTACATCTTTCTTCATACATCAAGTCATGGCAGGGGAGACAGGGCAGACTGCCCTAGGCAGTTGGACAAGCTGGCTTTGTGCATGGCCTCAGGAGCTCCCCCTATCACAGATGGGCTTTTCTCTGTGGCTGTAGGGGACAGGACTAGAAGTCATGGCCTCAAGATGCAGCAGGGGAAGTTTGAGAGGGTAGACCAGTGGTCGGGCAGTGGGACAGGCTACCTAGAGAAGTTGTGCAATCTTCATCCCTGGAAGTTTTCAAGAGCAAGTTGGACGGACATTTGGCTGGGATGGTTTAGTCAGGGAGGATCCTGCCTTGAGCAGGGGGCTGCACTGAATGCCTTTGTGAGGTCCCCTCCAGCCTTATGATCCCATGATCCTAAGGTGGGCACCAAAAACTACAGGCAATTGAAATCAGTGGCTACTTCTGGAACTGGGTGAGCCTTAGGCTACAGCGAAATCTGTTTTTCACTACATCTGGAGCATTACCAGAGCATCTCTCTGCATCATCCTTGTTGAGGTCTTTAATGTGTTTTTGTTTTGCTTCCTGCAGATAATGGCAATGCCCATTTAATTGCTTTCCTGGCAGCAGACTAACAGATTAGAATGGGCTTTTGTCCTGGCTCTGACCACACAGATCTTAACCCTGACCACAAGAAAAGGATACCTGATTAATTCTCATACCCTTTATGACCTTGAACAGGTCCCATTGGCCCAGGTCCCTTTCTCCCATGGAGCTACGTGTGAGTGGGAGGTAGGGTGAGAACTCTATTGGGAAGATATCCTATTGACTATCACTCAAAGGTATCACTAATAATACTAATGGAATTGCTCTGGAAGAAGGGAGGAAATGAATTAGTGAAAATAAAAATGCAAAAGAGGTGAATTGCATTTGTTCATTGTCTCCCTTTCCACGAGGTGGGGGAACCTCATGTCAACTGTCCATGGGAAAGTACCTTTGCAGTCTAAATAAAGGGCCCTTTAGGACTGTGAAGCTGGTTCATGTCCAGCTCTCTCCCTTCAGGGAGAATGTGTACAAGCATGTGTGCCATGGGAGGGATAGCAATTCAAGCTGGGTGGCTGAAGACACAGGGGCTCCTACACTTGGGTAGGGTGGCACTGGACAGCTCCCAATGAGTGCGAATGACTTTGCCAGGAGGAGGCTGCACTTTGAACCAGAGACTCAGGCAGTGAAGCAGAGGTGAAAATACCACCAGCTCTGTGAAAGAGGGCTATGACCCACCTGAAGAGACCATAGAAATACTGCTTTGCTGCAAACAAAATGAGACAAAGCAAACTGGATTGGGTTAAGAAGTTCCCAACCGCAAACAGGAACACAAACTTTTCCTTTAAGCAATGGCACAGTTATTGCTGCAGTTGGACTTCTTCCAGGGGCCCTGAGAATTAGCCAAGTGACCCAGGGTGATTGGACAGCAGAGGAAGTGTGTTGTAAATGTTAGGGGAATGTGAAAGTCTCTTTTCCCAGCCCCAGATGCCAGCTGGAGGGCAAAGGGTCTGGAGAGAACAGGACTCTGAGATTTTGCTTTGCTTTAGTATATAGTAATTGTGCCTGCAGCTCTGTGGAATATTTATGGTACATTTTTACCTCTACATAAGCACACTGTTCCTGAAAGCATTGCTTCACCTGTAGGCAATGTTGCTTGAATAATTGCCTTGATCACATATTAGTCCTTCATTAAATAACAGTTCCTAAAGACTAATCTATAGTCCTTACCAAGACAGGCTAAGTTCAAGGGGACCACATATTCAGTCGCTACTAAAAGTCCACTAGAATAATATCAAGAGCTGAGTTAAATGGTTCTGTCCATTGAAAGTTTCTTGGTTCAACCATGGGACTTCAGGATAGCATGGTGAGGGTAGGGCACGTGAGAGTCAGGATAGGTTGGTTATTATGGATCAACATCATTGGTGCTCTCCAGCTGCTTTGAGCTGTTTCAGTGATATAATGCAGCTGTAAATCCTGGGATGTCACTGGGTTGGGGCAGGGCACACACAGCATATGGGTGAATCTCCCCACATAAACAGAGTAGCAGGAAGAGACCTGCTTTATAACAGAATATGCTTTATAAAAAATTAAGCATATGTAAATGAATACCATCCAAGAGTGCTAAAATAAGGTATCAATAGGAAAACAATTGGGAGGGTGAAAGCAACAGCTATGATAACCATTTGGGGTTATAAAACATGAGCTTCCAGTGCTATACTGTTGGAAAAGGCATAAGGTAACCCTTTAGTGTATGCAGTGGGTAGAGGAAGAGGTGGTTCCCCACACGTAGGGGCCAGAGGGGGCTGGAATGGTTAGTGTAGCTCACTTATGGCATCCACATGGTAAAAATCATATGAAAGTAGGGAGGAAAGGGCCTTCAGGCAGATAGTCTCTTTCTAAACCATCCCAGACAAATGTCTGTCTAACCTGCTTTTAGCTATTTCCTTATGGAGATTCCACAACCTCTCTACATAACCTGTTCCAGTATCTAACCACCCTCAAAGCGAGGAAGTTCTTCCCGATATCCAACTTAAATTTCCTTTGCTGCAATTCAAGACCATTACTCCTTGCTTTGTCCCTTGCAGCCACAAAGAATAGTTTATCACCATCCGTTTTTTTAACCACTGTTCAGGTATTTGAGGACTGTTACCAATTTCCCCCTCAGTCTTCTCTTCTCCAGTGTAAATAATACTAGTACTTCCAACCTTTCCTTTCATGTTTCCCAGAGATCTAATTATTTTTTATTGTTCTTTACTGGACTCTTTCTAATTTGTCCACAGCTTTCTTGAAGCATGGGGTCCCAAAGTGTATACATTACCCTAGGACTAAGTACAGACAGTCAAAAAGCTGAGGCTGAATTGATTTAATCAATTCAGTCTTCACAAGTTAGTCTAAGATGTGTGGATTGAACCGAGAAGCAAGTGAACAGACATTCACTTTTAATTCCAGAAATGTCTGCAGTGGCTCAGGCCAGCAGCCAGGGGGTGCTAGAACACACCTTCCTGCTCTGCTGGGGCAGACATCTGGAGCCAAGGCTAGCTCACATGCCCTGCAAAAGGGGGGGAGGTGTAAAACAACTTGGGATGCTGGGAGACTGTGTGTTAACTTGAATCTGGAGGGGATCTGGGACAGAAGTTGAACAAACTGATTTAACCTAAGTCAGTTAAGTCTGATACTACATCCATCATAGTTTATCTTAAACAAGTTTCATCCATTTTGAAAGTGGTTCATGTGCACTGAATTTCTGTTGTGTTAGAAATATGAACCAGTTTCTGATCACTTATATCAGTTTATTCTGTCCCTAGTCCAGGTGTTTGCTAGTAC
Source organism: Caiman crocodilus (assembly GCA_030014935.1). NCBI lineage: Eukaryota > Metazoa > Chordata > Crocodylia > Alligatoridae > Caiman > Caiman crocodilus. Next base: position 336,343 of record JAGPOW010002911.1, read on the forward strand.
TGGTGGTGAATACAATGGAAAAATCACCTTTCTTAATTTGGAAGTGACATTCCTGCTAATACAACCATATATGCTATTGGCATTTATGTTGCTATAAGAGTATGCTGCTGGCCCCTGTTCAGCTTCTGGTCCACTACAGCCCCCAAGTTCTTCTCTGCAGCCCAGCATCCTAGCCATCATTCTCTACTTTGTATTTGTACATGTAATTGTTCTGTCCTAAGTGGAGGACTTTGCAATTGTCCTTATTGAATTTCGTTTGGTTCATTTGGACCACTTTGCAGTTTACCAGGTTCATACTAGATCCTAATTCTACCCTTCAGGTTATCTGCAACTCCACCCAACTTGGTGTCATCTGCAAATCTGCACTCATTCTCCAAATCATTAATGAAGACATTAAATCGTACAGGACCAAGAACAGACTCCTGGAAAACTCCGTTTGATATCTCCTTCCACTTAGATATTGAACTGTTTATGACTGCTCTTTGAGCATGATGATCTAACCAGTAATATATCTATCTTACTGTATTTTCATCTATACTGTTTCCGTTGATTACCAGTGGGAATGACATAGGAGACTGACTGTTCTGTAATTCCTTGGAGCTTCCTTTTTTTCCTTTTCTTAAAACTGGGCATTACATCTGCTCTTTTCTACTCATGAGGGATCACACCTGACCTGCATGGGTGTGTGCAGACAAGCACGCATGAACGTTTCCCTGGGCACGATTAGCAGTGGCACATATTTGTGGCACAAATACACATATTTGTGCCACTGCTAGTTGTCCCTGGGGAATGCCTCTGTATGCGCACACTGGCATAGGGAAAATTGCCTTGGGTGGGGTATGGTAGGCTGGGGCCAGCACATGGATTAGCCCCAACAGCCTTTTTTGGGGTCCTGGAGGCCTTCTGGGGCTCTAGCAGCAGCAATGCAGGTGTGCAGAGTCTGGCTGGAAGTTGGAGTGTGGCTCTGGCTGTCCAGGCTCTGGTTTCAGGTGGCACAAACTGCTGCCACAAGCACCGCCCTGTTTATTTTCAGTGTGCTTTTTTTGATACTGGGATTTCCCAGTCTCTAAATTTGACTCTGTGCTGCAAATACACAGTGCAGAGAGCCATATCACATGTGCAGGGTGTGTTTTATGGTGTCTCAAAAACCCAAGGCAACGGGGCATGCCCATATGCCAGTATGGTGGACCTTTGAGGTGCTGCAGAATGCACGTGCGCACTCTTGTGGATATGGCCCATCTGTTTTAAAAGATAATAGCCAATGGCTCTGAAATTAGCTTAGTCAACTCCTTGAGTATTTAGGATGTATCTTGTCTGGCCCTGCTGGCTTGAAAACACCTAGCTTCTTCAAGTAATCTGTCACCTTTTCTTTGTGGTAGACTAATTGTGGTATTTCTTCCTCTTTCCTTGCTACTACTTGTACTGTTGTGACAGGCTCATGCCCATCGTATTGGCTGATGAGTGTGCACTGATACCTTGGGTTGTGTCGCACGTGGGCCTATTCGCCTGCCATGACTTGTTATTCACTGATATACATTTGGAGGTGGTGCTCAGTCATTCCTTTAGGGGCCCAGGGGCAACGTTATTGGCGCACCTTCTGTGGGGCTCTTCCTCCCCTATACCCCACCCCTTTCCTCTTTGGTGTTACAATCAACCCTGGCAGCACTCTGTCATGACAAAGGGGCTTTTTATCCTGTATTGGGTACCTAGTGAGAGGGGATGCTGCAGTGTTCTTACCACTGTTCTGTAGTTTCCAAAAATCCCAACACAACTGAAAATTTAACTTAAATAGCTCCAACTGGGCAGTGGGCAGGGCAGTGATGCCCCCATGCCGAGGAGTTCACTTCTGAGTATGGGTTAATTGGGTGCCCGGTGCACCCTTTTCTTACCCACTTTCAGGCTCAATTTACTGCCTGGTGAGCTGGCTTTCTGGCATGAGTTCTCCCCATCCTGCCATTGGGCCAGGTATGCCACTGCCTTGTGGTACCCCCTGCCGTGCTTGTATGAGGCTTGCAGCTCCACCAGTCCCTCATTAGTGTGTTCTGAGCTTCTGGACACTCTGGGAGGGCGTGTGGGGTCAACGGGGCTTTGTGCTGAGATTCCCCCTTATTTGGTACCACTGGGATGCCCTCTCTCAGTACCACCTGACCTGTGGGTTTCTGTGTGGTCCTTGGTCTATGGTAGGGAGTGGATTTGCATTTGTGCTGTGCTGCTCGCTGACTGCGTCGGGTGAACTGATGTCTAGACAGGTCCTTGGTACTCTGTGGGTGATGGAGCCTTCCTGGGTTTGCCTGGGTCTTTTGGCTCTGGGGAAAACAACCAGCCTCTGGCTGGTCATTGGGATTGCATCTGGATTTTCCCCAGATGCCTCAGCCACAGAATGCATGTGTGTTGCTTTTCCAGGCACATTGGCCCTTGGGGGAGGTGCTGGACCTTTTCCAGTAGTGGAGAGAGCATCTGGCTCCATTTACTGTGCCTAGATGCCTCTTCCCTTTGTCTGTGCCCCGGTCCCATTTTAGACATGTGGCATCCAGGCACTGGTCCAACTGGTGGTGCTCTCTCCTGTTGCATGGTGCTGGATGACTTAATTGCAGCCTGGCCACCTGGACTGCAGTGTCAAGGTAAGTCGGATGGGGGCCTTTCACAGCTCGTCATATAGTAACTGATTTTATTAATGAAGACAGAACTAAGAAAGAAGTTAAATACTTCAGTCTTCTCTACATCACCCATTATTAGGTTTCCCTCCATGTTTATCAGAGGACCCGATGGTCTTTCTCTTACTGCTGGTAGAATACTTCTTTGTAGTTACTGCACATTGATTTAGTACTTGATTAACACTGGATTTTTCCTTCCCCACACTTGCTTGCTGAGATAAAAGCTTGCAGTCATTTTGCCAGACACTGTACTGAATACAAGAGTACTGAATATTGAATACTGAATATTGAATACAAGAATACAAGGCACTCCTTGTATTCTGGCAAAGAAAATTGCCTTCCCTGTTTACAAAATGTACTCTGATATTGGAGGGCTTATTGTGGGGGTGGAAGGTGCATGAGGTATGCAAATAAATATGGTGTGTACAACATTTTAGGCCAGATTCTACCATTCTTGCCCACCAGGAGAAGCTCCTTGCTCCCCACCCATGTAAATGTGGCTCCCTGTGAGAACGGCAGCGCCCTGCAAACCTGAAAAGGGCAGATACAGGCCCTCTATTATCTGTGATGGGTCAGTCCGAGGTTTTGTTATTCTTTTAATAAAGCTCAACTATAAACACAAGCCTCGATTTTTATTCCAGAGGATACAATTTATCTCTCTTCCCAAACATGCCCAGTTGGAGCCGGTAGCAGATTTTTGTCTTGAGTTATAACACTTAAAAAAAATGTGGGCTTTAGCTGGTATAAGATTGATGTCAGGCATGTGATCCTGCCTGGTCATAATGAATCTCACAGCACAGGGCTTCCTATTAAAAAATGCATCTGCCCTAGCGAGCAGCAGCACCTCTCGAGATCACACTGGCGTTTGGAATGGGTCTTTGGAAGCAACTTCACATTCCAGGACTAAACGAATAGGCTGTTACCTCTTACAGTCTCTCTCTCCCAGTTTTACGATTTCTAACTACTGAGCCCGTGCTTTTCCCGAGCCGGGTAAGATAGCCAACCCACACATGTAATGTTTGGCATGCTTTCTCAACCTGCGGAGGCACGCTTTGCCTGAGAGCGATGACAGCATCGCTAAATGCTGCTTGGCAGGGTGTTGCAGAACCTAGCATTCGCAAACAGCCCATACAGTTGTTGGTGAAAGACAGGGAAAGGAACATATATCAGGCAGAGGCTGCACTTGGAAATACCAACGAGATGACAATGTATTCGCATAAGGGTTGTAAAAATTGGAAGAGCAGGAAAGATTACCCCTCCCTCCCAAACACAGCCATATGGCAGGTGCTCTGTATGAAGGAAAAGGAGGATTTCTAAGTGCTGGAAAAGGGATATCTCTGGAAAATTTGTTTCTCAGTTTGAACTAGTTATCTCCAGCATAAGCCACGTATGAGGCCAATGTAAGCCAAGCTCATTATTTGTCAAACAACATTTTACTAAGGTTTAAAAAAGAAACAGAAATTCACAAATGAGGGGTTTGAAAAAAGTCACTCTGATTCTGCCATACAATGGATGGATAAGATAGATACATGGATGGATTAACTAGACAAGCAGTCTAACAGTGACAAAACCCTGCTGGGTGGAGGCAGGTCCCTCAGCTATCTAATTTACTCTCTCCTTGAAAGTGGCCAGGCCAAATGTTTCCAAGGAAGAGCTAGCTTTTTGGGGCATCTGTCTGCCTGGCACCAGCAGCTGCCCAGTGTGGTACACCCCGGCTCAGAAAGAGTGAAAGCTCTTGCATTTTTATCCTAGCTAGGGACCTGGTCCCCATGTATATATCCAGGAAGAAACTGATCAATAAGGCTGAATAAATATTACTTGGAGAGAAAAAAAGCCCTCAGAATAGTAGGATATTTCTCAAAAAGGAATAAATAAATAAATAAATAACCACAATCATAGCATTGGAGAGTCTATTGATCAATTTGATCTGGAAGATCAAATTGCATGTTCCATATGAAATAATCAAATTAAACTATTGCAAGTGTGGCTACTTGATTAGATTTCTCAGGCCAGCTGAGCTTTATGATCCCCCTTGCACACTCTGAATCTACCCCCCTACCCCCACTTTCAGACTAGAGTTTGTGCAGTGGGACAAGACTCTGTTCGGGAGTACACGAGTATTTGACTACCCACGGGACGCCAAGGTGAGACTGTTCACAGGGTTGTTCCCATGAGAGCTGCTGCCCTGCAAGTGAGGACAGAATTTGGCCAACAGTGCAGAAGATGGGGCTTTTTTCTGTAGCAGAAGAATTTAGGGTGTTTGTTGTGAGGATGATAATTACCAGCCCTTGACAATCTCCCATAGCTGCTTTGTAAGTGTTTTGATACCAAGATAGACGGCACATCAGGTGAATAATTCAAATCTTCCCCTTTTGAGTATCCCACAAACAGCAATTATGTACCACTTCCTACAGAGTCAATGATACGCACTCTGCAATGGCAGTAGATTTGTATTCTGCAAAACCAACCCTTACTAATTTCAGAAAGCAATGTTCAGTAGAGCTGGCACAAAATGACCCTTTACCTTGCCAAAAAAAATGTTGACAGGAATAAAAATAGAACGCTTTCTATTGTCATCAGTTTTTGCAGGTTCTCATCCAAATAAAACCAGAAGAGATGCAGTCGGAGGGGGGACCCCCCCAAACAACTCCCCCCCCACAAAAATAGTTGGCTTTGGGGGATTTTTCTTTAAAAAATATACACTCTACCTCAGGCTTACTCTGTGCCTGGGCCTCCTCCCCCCTCATTAGTTCCTCCAACTTATGCCCCTTTCACTAGGGCCTTCACTTATGTTATTGAACTCTTAGGGCTGGCCTGTGTGCAGTCTTTCAGGACGCACAGAACCTACTTGGTCTCCCTTCACTGGGTCCACAGGGTGTTACACCCCATGGGGCTCAGGTTTCTGTAGACATGTCTGGACCCTTAACCTGTCTTTGCTGCAGAGTTACTCAGCAGGTTGTGGGGTCTGGGGCTATAAGGCGCCCCATACTCACCTTTCACTAGGGAGGCGACTGGTGTGGTATCTCCTGGGAACCACCCTACAACAAGCAGTCCCTCCACTCCATCCTACCATAGCAGAGTGTAGTTTTCAGTTCTGGCCCAGGACCAGGAACTTCCTCCATCCCCATAGTTTCTGTCCTGTACCTCCAAAGGTGTTATGTGAACAGCAGCTCCGCCCAGGAGATGTTCCCCCTCCAGCTGTTCGCAGCAAGCTGCTGGCTCCACTGCTTGGGGTCTGCTCTTAGCACCAGCAGCTGTGCCTCTTCCCAATCAGGTGGCCTCCCGCTGGCCATATGACTCCCGATTAGGAATGCAGCCACCTTCAGGCTGCTCTGCTGTTTCTTTTAGCCCTTAAAATGGCAGGCACCAAAGGTGTCTTGCCACACTGGGATTTCAAGACAAAATCTTTTTCTGGTCACCCCAAACTACGCCTCTCCATCACTGGAGGACTCTCCCAAAGAAGACTTTTCAGTGATGTGGTAGTATGGGAGTTATGTTGTAGCCATGATGATATTAGGTATATTGAAATAAAATTATATGCATAACTAGCTCTATATCAAATTACTTTCTCATATGCCAATCACTGGCTTTTCAGAGATGGTAAAACCATGTTCCCTTGCCCCCCCAAATCCCTTTCTTGTATCCTGTATTTAGGTCTTTTGTATGTATGTAAATGGAAGGTTGCTAGTTAAAACATGCCACCAGTCCTGATTAATTCAACAGAGAGCATCAGACATATTTGCAAGTTTATCGGAGTTCACTAAAAGAAAGGTTTTCTCATTGCACGTACAACGTAGTTGGGGTAATGTATAGTACGGGCAACCGTTTTGTATGCTTCCACAAGCTTGGAGAGACTGAGAGCTGACATTACTCTTATGGGATTTTAGAATTAAAAAGGTCGAATGTGGAGATACACCAGCCACTGAAGAAGAGTTCACCAAAGCTCTTAGGAAGGAAAGCATACCAAGTCATGTTGTTGCTGTGCTAATGTTTCAGAAACAATAAGGACTTCAGCTAAGACACACACAGATAATTAAACACATACTGAAGATGCACTCTCAGGGAATTAAGAACTAAGTACTGGTGCTAAAGCAGGTCAGATCAGGTTCATCTGCCAGCATAACTTAGAGTAGAAGTAAATACCTGTGACAATTATCCCTGAGTGCTGGGAGGCATTTAAATAATCTAGCAAACTCTAGGGTGCCAGTGGCTTTGTGCAGAAAAGCAACTTAGAGAGGGGTTGTAGTCTTACCCCTGCCAGGGTAAAAATTATGGGACTGAAGTCCACTCCATGATAGGGTAGACTGGGCTCTTTGGGTGCCTGTAGATATTCAGGGAGGCTGCTCCAATTGCAGCACATCGGAACAGACTTGAATAATTGGGTCTGCTGGAGTGTGCTAATTAGCCCCTGCGTCTCATGTATCAGCATCCCTGCCCTTCAAAATGGCAGCAGGGGTGCTTTCACTAAAGGTCATCAGATGAGCTTTAGGTAAAGCACCCCCACCTCCATTCTGAAGCATGGGGATGCTGATACATGAGACACTGCCCTCCTCGGGTCGCATGTAAAAACACCCTTTAACTCTGGTTGGCAGCTAGTCTAGTAGTGGAGCCCTGCCAGACAAATGGACGAGCTCCTTTGCTTTGTCAGTTCCTGCAGTCAACCTGGTTCCAAATATACAGGATCTTGTCCTTCTCTTGGACTAAATCAGCAAGGCTGAGAGGGGGACACTAGTGTGTGGGCCGCTCAGTGTCTCCATATAAGCTGCCCCGCCGTTTGCACCCTAGAGAGGTCACTCCAGCTTCATTTTCTCTTTCAAGTGAGGATTACAGTCAGTGAGCTGATGTCTCACTTGGCGTGATTCTATAGTCTCACAAGACAGACAGATGCCTACTGCTATTATTACTGTCGCTAATACTGTGATTTTCAGTTCTCATCTGTTCTCCTCTTTTTTCTGCGTTATGGTTTTGGATGGGATATGCATTGATAATGATACTTTATTTTTGCAATTAATACCATATGTACCC
>JAGPOW010002911.1:347716-377854 GCA_030014935.1 Caiman crocodilus
TCCAGGCAGGAGTTGCTCCCTGGGCATCTTTCAGTTGACCCCCCAGATTAAAAGTGCTTCTGAGCACAGTGCTCTATAGAGAGTCCAGGGGATTCGCTACAGTAAAAACAGCTGAAAAAAATCCCAGAGCCTGGCACTGATATAGAGCAGGACCTGCAAGACCAGGGGCTCCACGGCGACCTGGAGAGGACCAGCAGAAACCATTGGCAGGATGGAGGAGTGATGGAGACCCCAGTGGAGCAGTGCAGATCCCTGGAAGAGGCATCCACAGCTGTGCTCCCTAGCACCACACCCTCGCACCACTCTACAGCATCAGAGTGGTGGTAACTCCTGTGCGGACCTCCCAGTCCAGCCCTTGCTACTTTGGCTGGCGTAGACGGTAGAGATCCAGGAGCCCGGCAGCACCCCCGGGCAGTGGGGAGCACCAGGGTTCCTGGGGTGGGCCTCCCTACCCAGCACTTACTACTAAGCTGGTGTAGGTAGTAGAGCACCTGGATGGCTGCCCTGGATGAGTGTCCCTTTCCAAGTGACGAGGCTAGGTGGTAGCTCCCTGGGTTAGTTTGCTGCTGACTATGACTGTGATCAAAGTTGAGCTACAGTTAAAGGTTAAAGTTAAGGTTTTGTTTCGGGGGTACCCTTGCTTCCCTTTCCCCTTGAAATAAACCTGTTTTAATTTAACATTTGCTTGTGAGTGGGCAGAATGCCCAGTTCGAATTTACTTTACCAAGTTTCTGAGCGGGGACTTGAGGTAAATTTGGAAAACTGGTGTAAAACCCCTATATCCGCACACTGACATTCTTCCTGCCATCTAGTGCTTACAGGGTGGGCGTCAAATGGCAGTCTGGCATGCTAAAACTGAGCTTTGGTCAGGCAGGGACTTGCTCAGGCTTCTTCAGGAGAGGCCCTTGGTGGTGGCTATGTGTGTTTTGGGGTGATCGAAAGTGGCTTTTGCCCCACAATCCCAACCTAAAAGCAGCTCCTTATTCACAGCAATGTAGTTAGCACACAGGTCTTGGGGCTGGCTGTTGGCAGGCTGGCATGTAAAAACCAAGCTTCAGGTCAGGAAATGCCATGCCCAGGCTTCTGCACAACAATCTGCCAGAGGTAGTGACATGCTTTCAGGTGACCCAAAATGGATTTTGCTGATAATCTCATCCAAAACCCAACTCCTTATTTGGGTGATGTATTTATTGCAAAGGCCTGAGGGGCTGTCAGTGATCAGACTGACCTTCAAAAATTGAGCCGCGGGTCAGACAGGACTCTGCCCAGTCTGGTTACTGTCCAGTCATTTAGTACTTGTGTATGCAAGTACTAAATGACAGCAGTAACAACTGGGCAGTCAGTGTCTCGTGCAGTCTCTCGTGCCCATATCTCCTAGCACGCTTCACTCTCATCGCTGGCTAGGGCTAACTTCACAGTCTGCAGCTGATTTCGGTGGCAAGCAGGAACCATCACTGCTTCTGCAGCAAACTCCTTGTCCTCAGAGGTCTCAGCTTCTCTCGTGCCCTCAGTGGTTTGCCTCTGCTCCACCCTCTCCCACACAGGCACATGCACACTCCAGCTCCCTGGCTTACATCTCTTTCTCCCCCACACACCAACTTTGAGAAAGAACCAGAGTTCACAGGAAAGGGATCCTTCCAGAGCCATTGAGAGAGCAGAGTGCAATTAGCCAGGCCTTACCCAGGCCCTCTGCAATCCAGCCGCTAATCCTTTTAAAGAAAGGAACAGAAATCATCCAAAGAAACACTGTCAACATGTAACAGCCGAACAAACAATGCAACCACATAATCATTACACTTGTAATGGGCAAGCAGGGGCGGAGTGTTTGCACCCATGCTTTGAGGAGCACGGGGTGGGTGACCAGTGGCAGATGACATTTTCTCTTTTCTGCTTTCCCTTCTCTCCTAAACGTGACTTCAGCAAACTTGAGCAGGCTGCAATTGTGGGGGCAGGGGGGTCATGCTGAGGGGCTGCAGTCGAGTAGGGAGTGAGGACAGCTGGTTGCTAGATAGTTTTTGTTGACCAAGCAGTGCAGGTGGAGCTCTTGAAAAGTGCCAGCAAAAGGAAAATTAAGGGGGAAGCAGAGTTCTGGCTGTGGCCAGCCAACATGAAGCACGTACATGCCATCAGCTTCGCTAGCACAGGTGGGAGAGTCCAGTAGGCTTTGGCCGAAGTGCTAGTGGGACAGGAGAGACAGGTCCAAGGCTCCCAGGCTTACAAGCTGTTCCCAAACTAGCCCTTCAGTCTGCTCCTGGAGCCCATCACTAGTAGAGATGAGACGCCAGAGTGCAGAGAAATCATGGGCCTATTTAACACAACAGGAGTTTATCTGCTGGCTTTGGCGAAGGCAGTAATGTCAGTCCATGTTATTCAATTCTGCTTTGTAACTTCTGGCTATTTGTTCTGGGCTTCATCCAGTAGTTGGATATGGTGATTCCCAGGTCAGTCCCTCAGCTTCTGCAACTCATTCTGGGTGGACCCTTATTTACAAACCATTGCCGTGAGCGTCTCACTGGGGCGGTAACACAGAGGAGCAAGCAGGAGGGACACTCAGATGATTAAATTACACTGAAGCTGCCCTTCTCATCTCTTTTTTGTAAGGCCTGGCTCCATGATTTGGGTTTCCATGTTGCACAGCGGCCCTTTCTGGCAGGGAGGAGACCTTCAGGCTGGAATGTGGAAAGGTCACTTTTCTTACACGACCGAGAGAGCAGCTTTCGAAAGAATGCCACTAGAGAAGCAGAGGAGGATGCTTCAGGGCTAAAGCTCCTGGCAGTAAGGATGGGCATATTGTAGGCTTCACAGAGCCTTTCCACAGGTGCACTCCTTTTGCTACATTATTTATTTTTAGCTTTCTTTAGATCAGTTTCTGTCAGACCTGTTTCTGAGGGTGGCGCTTGGGTTATCAGGGACTAGTGATGAAGGGTGTGCTGGTCTAAAACTATGCATGAGAGGAGGAAAAGGGAGATGATACTCCTGTTATTCTATTCTATTATTATCCACAGCTTGTGAGGCCAGAAAGGACTATTCTTACCATTGGGTCTGGCCTGCTGCATACCATAGGCCAGAGAAGTAATCAGCGATTTCTGTTTCATTTTAAAATTACATAACACTTGGCTCCATTGCAAGAACATTCCCAGGTTTAAAACTGTCTCATGTCAGGCTTTTACCCCTAGCCCACCAGCCCATGGAAGATTGCAAAGCATAGCAAAATCAAATAGCCAGGTGCAGCCAAAGCATGGCATATGCCATGTGACTGGGGCTGGAAAATCAAAACACAGCCCCTCAGCAGCACTCCTGTCTGTCATTCTTTATTGTGTATGACTTGTACATTAGCTACATGATGGGCAAGTCTACACGTTGCTGTGCTTTAGTACTTCCTTTTGGAAGTGCAGTATGGGTGGTTACTGTGTTGTGCATGTGGTGCATGGTTAGATTTTGCCACTGCAGTGCTGTAGTGGTGCATGATCCCGGGGAAGCGCACCGCTACTATGAAAGAGCTGGCGATCATGTGTAGACCCACCTGATAGTTATGTTGCCATAGCATGCTGTACAATGACATAGCGTGTCGCTATGTCACTGTAGGGCAATGTGGAGATGTGCCCTATGAGGTCATTACTGAAGTTGCAAAGACAAGTCTTTAGAAGTTAAGTAGTGTCCCCTTATGCACATGCATTATGGAGCTGTCTGAATTACTTAATTACAGACTATCTTCTTTTCCGTGGGTCTCTGGTTCATTCCGTACATAACGACAATTGTTTAACACAGTCATGTGTGTACGTAGGTCCTTTGGGTTTAAAAAAACAAAACAAAACTGAAATAACAGAAATTTTACCAGGTGACAACCTATCGGCACCACTGTTGGCATCGGCAAAGTCAGAACACAGCACAGGCGACCACCATTTGAGGTTAGCAAATAACCGATGGCAGCACTAGTTGTCATAGATGTTGTCATCCTTTATGTCAGGAATGGGCAAAATATGGCCCTGGGCCAGATCCAACCTGCCTAAGGATTTTATTGAGCCTGTGGCAGGTCCCTTGGCCCTGCCTGGCCCAGGCACAGAGGACAGCCCGGGCTGTGGTGCGTGCAGCTGGTCCCACCGCCCCCGAGTATGCAGTGGGGCTGGGGTGGTGCGGCGGTCAGATTCGGCTTCCTAGCAGGCCTGGTGGCTCCTTTTGGCTGCGACTGCCAGCCCTGGCCCTGCTGCCCGGGCACCCTGGCTCATCTGCCCTGCACCCACCGGCAGGGCTGCTGGATGCAGTGGGTGAGGTCACCATGGAGACTGCCCCGGGACCCCCATGGGCAGGATGTGCTTGGCTGGCTGGATGGGATGGGGCTGCAGGAAGAGCGGGGTACAAGGTCCAGGAGCAGGACAGACAGGTAGGGCTGGGATTGCAGGGTGGTGACAATGTAGGTTTAGGGCCCAGAGTAGAGCCACAATCTGCTCCCTGCATGTCCCTTCATTGGGTACCACTTCTGCGGGCAGGGGCGTGTGGGGATCACGGCTCTTCCCTGAGCCCGGACCCTGTGCGCTCACTGCCTGGCAATCCTGGCCCTGTGGCTAGATGGCTAGGCAGTTCAGCCTCGAGAGCCATGCAGTGGGGAGCCCCTGGTAACAGAGCTCCTTAAGTTGCAGTATATGGGGCAAGCCTCTCTACAACCTTGGGAGCAAGGGAAGCTTGCCTGGACAGTGAAAGACTGAGTATTTTTCAGGCAAGGGGTCTTTATTTTTTGTTACCCAACTCGGAGTGAGTTGGGGTGTTTGCCAGGGTGCTTTTATTTATACTTTTATTTAGCATACCAGTGGTTTAGCCTGGAGTCCTGCTAAGGCTGGCTTTAGGTTTATCCTGAGAACAGGTAGCCCAGGAGGGACTGTGAGTCAGGCCCAGCAGAGAGTGGAGCACATCAGGACTTCCATGAGGGAAGGACTAAGACTCAAACCAGCGGGTCCACAAGCTCAGAGAAGGGCCAACAGTCAAATCAAAGCGTCCATGAGTCCAAGGGGGGGTGGGGGGTGTTGTGAGTCAGACCAGAGAGTCCTAGAGCCCAGAGAAGGGGTAGAAGTTGCATGAGAGAGTCCCCGAGCCCAGAAAGAGGGGCCTGTGTGTGGGACCAGGGTCCAAGAATCCAGAGAGGGACTGTGTGTGGGGCCAGGGGTTCCCAAGGCCTCATCAAGGAGACTGGAGAGCCTGAGAGCTTAGGAAGTGGCTATGTGCATGACCTGAGGATCCTGGAGCCCAAAGGTGGGCTGTGCAGGTCCAAGAGCCCAGAGAGAGGGGCCAAAAGTAGTGAGGAGTCCAGAAAGGGGCTAAGTAGAAGGAACATTCAATGACATCTTTGAATGATGATGCCTGCCAGGCTTGGGGCTTGGTACAGGGGTGGGATAGACCCATGCAATTAGTGCTCAATGCTACAGGTGCCCTGAAGAAGTGCAAGCAGGCTGAGAAGGTCTACTGTGCTTCAGAGCTAAGTTGAGACTAGTGGGGGGTCCAAGAGGGGCCAGGTGACGATTTATATCGACAGAGGCTCACTTAAGGCCTCCTTTAACAAATAAGAACAAGATGTGGCAGGAAAGTGCACCAGAGTTTATTGCATTAATATGCATATGTAGACATGTCCCCAGACTACTGTGGTGGCAATGGGTTGTTTCAACTCCCTGGCATGGTCTGAGAGCTGGAGAAGCAGGTGACTCCTCCCCAGGGGAGGGCAAAGCAGGAGGCCTGGCACCCATGCGAGGACTCAGTGAAAGCAGAGGAGAAAGAGGTGCACCAGGCCCCAAAGCTCTTTTAGAGCTCCTGAGGTCTGCTAGCACTAAGAGGCTCTCTTAGGCCACTTTGAGAGTTAAGCACTTTAAAGTCTTCGCCAATCCTGCAGCTCGAGGTGCAAGGGTCTTAGAAGCTGAGCAGAGGTTTGAGCCTGTTGCATCCCAGAGGAGAAGTCAATTTATAATAGTGCAGGGGGGATGATCAGGGCTATCACAAATGGAGCCATCACCTGACTCTGCAGTTTGGCTGGTCATAAGGTTGTCAGCAAATCCACATAATTGAAAAAAATGCTGAGACATTCAGCCAGAAACATCTAGTTTGTAGCATCTCGGCTGTCAGTGAATTTTATGCAGTGCAATGGCAGGGCTCCCTTGGGATGCTCCTGATCTGAGGACGCCAGTGCTGGCACTGCGGCCTGGCTTGCTGCCATGGAGCTGGGAGTCGAGAAGCCCCAGGAATCCTTGGTAGACAGGGCTCAGCTCCCGGCTCCACAGCAGGGATCCTGGGGATCCTGGGAGCTCTCCAGTTGGGGCCTGGCATCTGGTGACAGAGCTAGGACTTGGAACTGAGACTGGTTCCCGGGTCTGAGGCTCTGGGGCAGCCTAGCCATTTATCCTAGGGCCATCTAGCTTCCTGAGTGGGCAAGCTTGGGGCAATTTGGGAGACCTGGGGCCGCCAGCCTGGGGGCCAGCTGCGTGGCTAGACTGTGCTTGGACTGCAGATCCTGGGAGCCCAGGTGGCAAGAACAGCACTTTCACTCAGCTGCTGTGGCCTCCTGGGAGCATATGTCATTAGGAAACAGGTGCTTTCTTAGACTGTCTTTAAAATTTTTTTTAAATTCCTGGTTCTTGAGAAGTGTCAGAAACTGCCATCACACGTGTGCACGCATGTGCCCAGATAGGCAAGCTCTGCCTTGCACAGTACTTCAGGCCATCCTAGAATCACAAAAAACAGGACCTTAGGAGGCCAGCTACTTTGGCCCCCTGCTCAGGGCAGGACCATCCCTATCCAGAGTATTCTGTACAAGCCCTCATCTAACCTATTCCTAAAACTACAAGTCAACCCCATCTCTCAGTTGCAAGGCACATTGCCCAAGGACACTAGAAACACCATAACCTGCCACATGTAAGACAGGGGGATGTGGGCTGTCACTGTTCCACTCCTGCAAGGGATGTTAAAATACACTTAAGAGATCCAGCCTCACCAAGGATGTGTGCAGGGACAGACACCAAACAGTGTTTTGCCATTAAGGAGCAGAGCTTAGTTTGTAACCAGATCATTGACTTAGTCCTCTGTGTATTTGGTCCCATGTAGGTTGACCTACTGCCCCTAATTGGGCAGGACAGTTCCACAGTAGGAACATCAAGTCCCAGTCCTGGGCTGCATGACTCCAGGAAAGCATTTGCTCTGGATTTTCAGTACCACGCAGGGATTGGGAAATGGTGAGTTTCCTCTTGCAGGCTGGCAGTGTTCCTGCCTGCAAGAGGCTGCTTGGGGCTGCTGGGAGCCAGATGCAGGAGGCATGAAGTGCACGTGTGTGCCTGTACACATGCATGTGGCTGGGGATACAGCTAGGCAGTGTGGAAAGCAGCTCCCTGTAGGTAAGTCTATGGGAGAAAGGGGGCATAAGGGAGTGTGGAGAGGGGTGGGTTGAGATCCTAACAGTGAGGAAGGGCAGGGGCTGGGGCTGGGGCTGGACCTGGGGGTGCTGCCCAGCTAGGGTGGTGCATGGGGCCAGGGCCTGGAATATGGAGTGGGACAGAGCTCCAGAGCCAGGGAGTGCAGGGGAAAGGGGGGAGCAGCTCCCCACTACTGTGGCATGTGCTCCTCAGATTTGTGCACAGGACAGGGGCAGATATGGGTTGCTTGCTGGGGGCTCGGGGCTCCCACCCTGCTGCCTTCCCCCTGGTGACCCTGTGCTGGCTGCACTGCCACGGTGAGATCCCTGCTGCTGCCAGGCGGGCAGGGGGTGGAGCAATAGTGTGGAGGTGTGTCCCCTGCTGCTGCTGGGTGGGCAAGGGGTGTGTGGCCGGCGTGGGCTTCCAGAGGAAAGGCAGTAAGGGGGGAGCTTGCAGCAGACAGCCCATTTGGAAAAGGTGGTCACCCTAGTCCTATGGCCTTTACCCACAAGTGTGGATTCAGCCAGCTTGGAGTATTATATGAGTGAGGTGGAGGGCTCAGGCCACCAGTGCACCTGGGAACTTGCACTGGCCTGAAAACTGCATCTGGGATGCTCAGACTGACTCGCGTCATCCTGGTGTGCTTGCTGCAGTGGCTGCCAGCTCCTCCAGCTTGCATGGACAGATGCTGGAGACAGACTGCCCCCTTGTGCTACACTGCAGCCAGAGCAAGTTGCTCGCTGAAATCACCTGGCTCGGGGGTACAGAGGCGATGGGGCTGTTTCTGCTCTGGAAGCTGACTTCAGTGGTCCCAGGGTTTCCATTTTTCCCACAGGCATTCAGTAACTTTAACAATACAGGCATGTTTTATATGTTTCTGAACCAGCTGAAGAACTAATCTGGGGGCTAAATATTGCTTTTATATGAAAACAGCTGCTCAAAACACCAAATGAGATAGAGTTGCAGGCTCACTGATCCAGTAACTGGGACATTGGAACATACCAAAGCGGGAACTCGCTGATCACTTCAGCAGCCTACAGGAGCAGTCCCTTGCTCTGAGGGATCCCATGTGATAGTTTCATAGTTTGTAGGGTCGGAAGGGACCTTGACAGATCATCATGTCCAACCCCCTGCCATGGCAGGAAAGAGTACTGGGGTCAAACAACCCCAGCAAGGTGTTCATCTAGCTTCCTCGTAAAGACCCCCAGGGTAGGAGCCAGCACCACTTCTCTTGGAAGTTGGTTCCAGATCCCAGCCTCCCTGACAGTGAAGTAGCGCCTCCTGATATCTAGTCTGAACCTACTCTCTGCCAGCTTGTGACCATGATTTCTAGTCACTCCTGGCAGTGCTTGGAGGAACAGGGACTCCCCCAATGCCTGCTGGTCCCCCCTGACTAGTTTGTAAATGGCCACTAGATCCCCCCTCAGCCTTCTCTTGTGGAGGTTGAACAGGCTCAGGTCCCTCAGCCTCTCCTCGTAGGGCCTGCCCTGCTGACCCCTCATCACACGAGTGGCCCTTCTCTGGACCCTCTCAATGGTGTCGACATCGCTCCTGAAGTGCGGTGCCCAGAACTGGATGCAGTACTCCAACTGCAGCCTGACCAGTGCTGCATGGGGGGGAGGATCACCTCCTTGGACCTGCTTAAGATGCATCTGTGGATACATGACAAGGTATGGATGGCCTTCCTGACCGTGCCCCACACTGTCGGCCCATGTTCATTTTGGCATCAATAATGGTTCCAAGATCCGTTTCTGCCTCCGCACTGACGAGAAGGGAGTCCCCCAGCCTGCAGGTATGCTGCTGGTTCTCCACCCCAGGGTGCAGCACCCTGCCCTTGTCAGTGTTGAAACCCATCCTGTTCTCGTCTGCCCACCTCTGTAACCTGTCTAGGTCCAATTGCAGCCTACTGCTCCCTTCCAGCGTGCCCACATCCCCCCACATCTTAGTGTTATCAGCAAATTTGAACAGGGTGCTTTTTACCCCCTCGTCCAATTTGCTGATGAAGATGTTGAACAGTGCGGGTCTGAGGACCGAGCCCTGGGGGACCCCGCTGCCCACATCCCTCCAGGTCAAAAATGACCCGTCCACCACCACTCTCTGGGTGCGGCCCTCCAGCCAGTTAGTGACCCATTTGACTGTGTAGGTGTTGATGCCA
This sequence comes from Caiman crocodilus, assembly GCA_030014935.1. Taxonomy (NCBI): domain Eukaryota; kingdom Metazoa; phylum Chordata; order Crocodylia; family Alligatoridae; genus Caiman; species Caiman crocodilus. The sequence goes on from JAGPOW010002911.1 coordinate 357,257, forward strand.
CAGTCCCCTAGTTTTTTAATGAGACTGGGGTGAGAGACAGTGTTGAAGGCCTTTCTGAAGTCCAGAAAGACTACATCTACTGCAACCCCTATGTCTAAGGATTTTGTGACCTGGTCATAGGAGGCCACCAGGTTGGTCTGACAGGACCTGCCTCTAATGAACCCATGTTGGTTGCCCCTAAGCATAACCTTCCCTGCTGGCTCCTTGTGGATATATGCTAGGATAATTCTCTCAAAAAGCTTACTCAGGATTGAGGTAAGACTAACTGGCCTATAGTTTCCTGGGTCCTCCTTCCTCCCTTTTTTGAAAATGGGAACCACACTGGCCCTTTTCCAGTCTTCTGGCACCACACCAGAGCAACATGAGCGCTCGTAAAGCCATGGCAGGGGTTCTGCAATGACCTCTGCTAATTCCCTCAGCGCTCTGGGGTGGAGGTTTTTGGGACCAGCTGATTTAAATACCTCCAGTCCCTCCAGAAGTTTCCTGACTAGATCCTCACTGACCCTAGGCCTGCGTGCGCCTCCCCCAGGGCCTGAGGGGGTCCCGGTGGATAGCTGGTCTGGTTCTTGCTCAGGAAAATGGAGGCAAAGAAATAGTTAAATAGGTTAGCCTTGTCATTTAGTGTGACAACCAGATTTCCTAGTGTGTCTTGCAGAGGCCCCACGTTACTGGGTACCTTCTTTTTGCCCCCTGTGTATTTGAAAAAGGACTTCTTGTTAGGATAAAAACAAAATGATCCAGGCTCCACTGAGATTGCTAAGACAGTCTCTTTCTGATAAGATTCATCTCATCTTTCCATTAGAAGCGTCCTAGCACTCCATAGATAGGCGCCGTTATCATTATTGTACTTTGGCAGGTATAGCACTGGAGGCACAGGGCAATTCTGTGGTTGAGTATGGGGCAGTTTTATAAAATCTTGGGGCCGGAACAGACCTCAGGAGATCATGTTGTGCAACTACCCTAGACAAATTACTTAAAAATCGCCTACCTGTACTTAAAAAATGTTGTGAACATTTGTACAACTCTTGTACAGCTATTAGGTATAACAGCGAAAACATCAAAACCCCCCAACCTGCCACAGGTCAAGCCGGAGGACAAGGGCACTATCAGTGTCTTGCCACTGGAAGGACAGGAAGTAATTGTTAAAATACTATTATGTTTGTGTTTGTCCCGAGGCCTTCATAAAAAAAAATCAATGACTCCAACCACAAATGCAGGAAAGAGTGCTGTCAGACTGGCAGGTACAGAATATATTGTATACTTAAAGTAAAACTACACATGCATTGGCACTAGGGTGATCACCCATCCCTAATAGGGCAGGACAGTCAATCCTGCAATGGGAACCTCAAGTCTTGGTCCCGGGTTGCATGACTCAGGGGCAGAATTTATCCTGGATTTGCAGCATTGGGCAGGGATCCATGGGAAATGGCAGATTTCCTTTGCAGCCTGGCAGTGTTCTGTGCCTGCACATGTGCACCTGGCCAGGAACTCAGGCAGGCAGCTTGGAGAGTAGCTCTCTGCAGGTAAGTCTATGCGGGGAGGGGGCATGGAGGAGTGGGGGAGCAGATATAGGTCCCCCACAGCCATAGAGGGAGTGGGCAGGGCTGGGGTGCTGCCCAGCCAGGCGGGTACATAGGGCCAGGGTGGGGAGTGGGACAGAGCCGTAGGTAGCTTGTCCAGGGGGTGGAGGACATGGGGTGGCACATGCCTCCCCAGATTTGTGTAAGGGGTGGGGGCAGATGAGAGTTGCCTGCTGCTGGCTTGGGGCTCTTTGACCTACTACCCTGTCCCTGGGGGCCTTGTGCTGGCCTGGTGCCATGGTGAGGCACCCCCTGCCCATCCGGCAGCAGTGGGGGTGATGTTGGCATGGCGTAGTATCTCCTGCTGCTGCCAGGGAGACAGGGGGTTCGTGGCTGGGCTCTTGAAAGGAAAGGCAGCGGGGCAGGGACCCACAAGCCTGCATCTGCCTCCTTCTTGGTTTGGCTTGGCTCAGCTTGGCTATTGTCTGGCCATGATGGTGGCAGTGGCAGTGGCGGGGGGCAGGGGCGAGAAGGGGAGAAGGCAGGGATGTATCCTGCCTTCCCCTTTTGAAAAGGTGGTCACCCTAATTGGCACTAGCCAATTCAACAGAAAATAACTTCAGAGTCACATGTGCTGATTTGACGTGTTCACATCATGCATCTTGTGTCCCTCCCCTCATTTTGAAAAAACAATGGATGACTTCAGTCCTCTCAGGTGGCTCATGTTTCCTTTCTGGTAATGTCTGTCACTTTCTTGACTGCTTCCCTGGGAGTGGTGTCATACCCATCACTAAGCTGGGTTCATGTTTTCTTTTTTTTCCTGCATAGTGGCTACCACTTCCTTGAACACAGTCCTGAAGCGATGGTCCTCCTTGCTCCAAGTCAGATTCAGGTGTCTCCTCATCAAGTATAGGTAGCTCAGCTTTATCAGGTCCTGGCCAGTCAGCATTGCTACTGTTTGGTGTAGCATGACTAGTTGCTGTAGGTAGCAAAGCTGTCCAAGAACAGATGGGGCTCCTACTGTTGCTGCTGCGCTCTATTCAGCAGTCAGGCCTGTATCTCTCACTTGGTTGATGTGGTGGCACCAAACAATATTAGGTGCCATTTGTACTGCATAGGAGTTGTAATGTGTTGCTGCAATTCCGGTTTCAGTAAGCCCGACTGTGACCTGAGATTCTGGCCCATAAACAGCACTGCTGGTGTCTCAGTGGTTGTAGCATTACTACTGCATTCTGGTACAGTAGCAAAAAGTGAGCCATCTTCGGCTGTATTGACCCTGCCTCTTTCATGGAGAGCAAAGTGTTTTTTGAAAGACTGTACAAATCATTCAGACAGCCCATTGATGCAGAAGTGATGCTGTTCTCAGTTATAACTTGTTCTGGCAATCCTGTCCTCACAAGCAGACTTCACAGTTTGTTCTACTGTCTGTAATACTATAATGGTTTTCATATACAAAAAATGTCTGGCCATTTAGGGCATGTCCACACATGCAACCGTGTGTAGCTCTTGCAGCAGCTCAAGTAGAAGTGGTGCAAATTCGAGCCAGGGCTTTTTGCCTCCATGCACATGCTTGGACATGCACTTTTTTATGTAGCAAACTGTGTCACTTAGGGCAAATAACCCTGCCCTGGCTCCTACCAGATCTGCAGGCAGGGGGAGCTAGAGCCCAGGGCCAGCACCTGTGCTGTCCCCAGCAGTATAAAAAGCTTCCCTGTCCTGGCCCCATCTATACAAAAAGCTGCCTTGGCAAGCAGCTCAGAGCTACTTGCTCTCAGGAGCTTCTGGGTACCAGCCAGTTGGTACCTGGGGACACTACCCATTGTGCCAGCTGGACTGCAGCATCCCAAATCCATTTTTAAAATACCCTAAAATCCATGTTCTTCCACAATTAAAACACAAGACCACTCTGCACACACACACACACACACACACACATCTTAGACAGAGAGACAGTGATCAGTTGGGTAATGCTTTATTGGTATATTTACAATGTTAAAGCAATTTGGAAGCCTACCAATGTCTCTATCATCATGATAAAATAAATTCTAAATACTTATATGTGCTGATGTGTGCTTTTGGTTTTCTTCACACATAATGGGTGTGTGGTGGGGGATGTGGTGTTTGCAGGAAGGGGGTGGGAAAGAGTGTAGGGGAAGACGGGTGGGTGTGTGGCGTAGGGGGCGGTGGGAACGCCGGGGCCAAGTGCGGGGGGGCCGGGGGGGGTGGGGCCACTTGTGGCGGGGCTGCTCAGGCGGGGGGGGTCCCCTGGCCCCACAGGGTGCAGCCCCCCCAGCACATAGAATGCCCCCCCCCCCACAGGGCCCCAGCTTCCCCCTGGAGGGCCACAGTCCCTATCCCCCACATGGCCCCAGCCCCCTCTGCCCGGGGTCCCAGCACCCTGTAGGGCCACAGCTCCCCCTCTGCTCAGGGCCCACAACTGACCTTTCTTAGCAGCAGAGGGGGGACCATGTGCCAAGCCCAGGCAGGTCCTGCTGGCCCTGGAGCTGCTCCTGCTGCCTGGCCAGACCGGTGTCATGGTGGCAAGACCTGGCGCAAAATGTGGGGACCATGTGCCGGGCCCAGGCTCCCCTGGGGCTGCTCCTGCCACCCAGCTGGCCCGGCCGTGGGAATGGCCTGGCTGGGTGGCAGAGAGGCCCCAAGGGCGGCAGGACTAACCTGGGCCCAGCATGCAGTCTCCACATGCCATAGCGGGTCCTGCCACCACGAGATCAGCTCTGCCGGGTGGCAGCCGTGCCTCAGGGCCGTCAGGACCCAGCTTGGCTCAGCACATGGTCCCCGGCGCCGCGCTGGGTCCTGCCTCTGCCTTGCTGTGCCTATGGGGAGGTGCCACATGACAGGACCTGGGCCAGCCCCATATGGCTCACTGATCTGGCTTTATACTGGAGCCGGTCACACGGATCCGTGTGACCTGCTCTGGTGCAAAGCTGGACTAGTGAGCTGCACGGGTCTGGGCCAGGTCCTCACCCCCCCGCAGCCCCAGGGAACTTCCTGCATGTGCCTCTTGCCCCCTCTCATCATCCCTAGACATGGTCCTGCTAAATCAATATGGAGCCATTTCCAGGGAATGGATGACCATTCCCATGCACGTGATGGCGCTAATTTGGGCATCTTCTGTACTTATTGGCATTCCATACATGTCTAACACGGGTTCTATTTGTTGATCCATACTTGGCCACTAGACAAGGCTTCTGGCTAATGGCTCATTTTTATGATTCCTAGGTGCCCTGTGTGTAGCTCTTCTAAAATCTTGTGCTCAGTTTGCTAGGTATAACAACCCAAGTACCCCTCATGACACATCCTTGATATTTATTTTTGCATACATAATAGGGTGCTAAATTAGGATTGTTCCTATATTTCTAAACTTTTAGGGTTGTTTCATAGACCTGTGCCAGTGTGGGATCTTTCTTGAGTTCTTGCCTAATCACGCTACAGGTGACTAGGGCATACTCCAGCTGAAATGTTAATAATTTCAGTGGATTGTGTGGATAATTTCAGTGGATTTCTACTCCAGAAGGCTCCTTTACTGGTAAATGAGAGAGTTCATCAGCATTTCCACATGCCTTTGTTCTTTTGTACTCAAGGTCATAACTGTAACCAGTTAAAAAGAGAGCCTATTGTACGTGCCACATTTCTCCTAGACACTCCTTTCTTAGGATGGAGAATTGAAACTAAAGCCCATTGATCTGTGACCAATATAAACTTTATTCACTGTAGATACTGGTTAAATTTCTCCACTCTCCACAGCAGACTTAAAGCTTCTTTGTCTCTCTGTGCCCAATTCGCATTTGCGAGCGTGGTGCAAATGCTATAGGCCAGTGGTTCTCAAACTCTTTTTTTCACGGACCACTTGAAAATTACTGAGGGTCTTGGTGGACCACTTAATAAACTTTTTTTTGTTCTACAAATCAAAGCATGCAACTCATATTTTAATATCAGTAGTCTTAGATTTCTAATGCGGTGGATGTGCCTGTTTTTTGAGCAAAGTTCTGGAAAGCGGGATGTAATGTTTGTCAGCTTTAGGTCTCCTTTCTGTGGATCAGTGTTGGTCCGTGGATCACAGCTGGAGAACCTCTGCTATAGACTGTTCGGTACTATCGCCCATAGCATGTGACATAACAGCCCCAGTGCCATATGAGGATGCATCACATGTTAGCTCCATAGGCACCGATGGGTTAAAGTGAACAAGCAACCTATCAGATATCACCTTTTCTTTCTAGGAAAGCTTTCTGACATACACATGGCCAAACCCAGTTGTGGTTCATTTGCACCAACCAGTTTGAAAGGTACAAAGTTGCGAGGTTTGGTACAAATTTACTGCTTTAATCTAGTCTTGAAATTTGTGTAGGCCTTGTGTTGATAATATGTCCACAATAAACAGCTGACTCATGATGCAAAATGCAGTTTTTCCAAAGACTTGCTTGCAACCTGTATTCTTCTAGATGTCTGAATTTCTCAGTTCTTCATCATTTCCACCAGTTAGAAAAATGTCTTCCAAATAACACTGTGTTCTTGGAATATCTTGTAACACTCGACCCATTGCTTGTTGCCACAGCAGGGGCAGAGGTAACACTGAACACTCATCTATTACACTGGTATAACTCTTTTAGCATATATTTATACTAAGGTAACCTTTTGAATCTTCTACTTCTATCTGTAGGTAAGCCTGTACTACATCAATGTTGCTAAATTTCTGCCCTCCCCCCTTGGACCTCCCTTGTTAATGTGGCAGTGATAGCTTCAGTTCAATGTAGGGGATATTTATCAACTTTCAGTACAGTGTTTCTAGTAACCTTAAAGTCCCCTCATGTCCTTATTGCCCCACTTTTTATCAGTTGGCACTATAGGTATGCCCCTTTCGCTTCAGACTACTTTTGAAAGTATGCCTTCTTTTTCTTGGTGGTCCAATGCCATATCCGCCTTGGCATGCAGGCTGTAAGGAACTAGCCAAGCTTGGTGCAATTTGGCCGGTTCACTTTCATCTAATCATTATCCTAGCTCTGATGTGTTTTACAGTTCCTACGCCTGCCTTACACGCGTCAGAGGCCTGGTTTAATACGCCTTCTAACTCTTGTTTAACTGTTTCTGCAGGGACCTTTGAAAGTGCCTGAGGCATCTTTACACGATTCCAGTCCAGGGAAATCTCTCTTAACCATTCCCAGTCCCATGCAAGTCCAACATGCACTGCTTATTATTATCTTCTACAGGCACTGACATCACCTCCTTTGGCATGATTTCTCTGGTATATGTTTTAAATAATGCCTTCTGCTCCTTTAATATTTTTGGACATTTTTTTGATATTTGGAATATGAGGTAACAAATGCCACAGAGCCTGTCTCTGCGGTGTCAGCCAAATGGCCGACATCACTTTTGTTCACATGATATGGGCCCAGACTAGCTTCTCTATCCTTACTGTATATTACACATACTTTTTATTTTCTTTCTTATACCTTACCACATATTCTCCTTTTTTGTCCTCCTGTTACCGTGGCACTCTGCCTGGATAGGTCCTATTTTACTACAGTTTTGACAGTAGTGTTCTTTAAACTGACAATTAGTTGGTGTGCGAGATCCTTTTCCACGTGGATAGCATACATCAGGCTGCAGCCTGCACAGGCTCTTTGGTTGCATGTTTAATAACTGATTCATTCCTATTTCCATAGGTCCTCTTCCCTGCAATTCTATGGCCTCCTTTGCTACAGCTTCCATAGCTAACGAAATCTCAATAAAAATTTTAAAGGTTAGATTTCTTCCTGTGTTAAGCGCTTCCTTTGTATGGCTGTATTAAGTAGATCCCGTACAAAGGTGTCTCTGAGGGCCCCAATAAGCCCGTCCTTAAAATTGCAATGTTTGGACAATTTCTACAACTCTTGTTGCAAAAGAAGAAATAGATTCACCTTCAAGTTGATTTCTGTTGTGGGACCTGAACCTTTTGGCAATAAATAATGGATTAGGACGCTAGATGCTCTTGGACATTTTTCACGAATTCCTTTAAGGTTTTGCTTGCTGGCTTTTCTTGGATAAGCAGGCTCCAAAGTAAACAATATTGTTCCTTCCATTAAAAACTCAGTAATGCAGCCACATGTTTCCATGGAGAAATCTTATTTCTTACAAAAAAAACCTGTGCCAGGAACTCTATATACACAGGTCAGCTCTCCAGGATGCTATCACAAACCCCAATTTTTCCAATATAAGCAGCCTGTAACAGACTGTGTGTCTCAGGAGGCCTGCATAGTTTCAGGGGCTGCAGCCAGCAAGCAACTGATTGCAGACTCGCAAGGAGGACTAGCCCAGCTGCAGGCAGCAGAACCTGATTAGAGGCTGCCTAGGGAGTGGGATCAGCTGAGGCAGATAACTACCTGGCATCCAGGCAGCTAAAAGGGCTCCCAGGGAACGCAGGTAGGGTCAGTAAGGAAGTGACAGAGCAGTGGGCTGAAAGTGAGAGTGGCACGTTGAGTGGGAAAGAATCAGTGGATCAGCCTGGGGCTCATGCCAGGAGTACCCATCTCCCAGAGGACTGCAAGTGCAGTACAGAAACTGTGAGTTAGCCCTTCCTGTGGCCAAAGGGACAGGGGAGAGAAGGGTGACCACCTTTTTTTAAATGTAAAAGGGGGACACATGCCACCCCACACCCCCTTACCTCTGCTGGTGGCATGGTTGGAGTGGAGCAGAGTGGGGGTGAATGCAGGCTGCCCACTGCAGGTTCAGGGCTCCCTACCCTGCTGCCCTTCCCCTGGGAGCCCCGTGCCGGCTACACACACCTTTACCTGACTGGCAGTGGAGGGTGGTACAGCTCCATGCTGCCACTGTCCCTTCTGCTGCTAGATAGGCAGGGGGCACATTGCCATGGTGGCACAGGGCTCCCAGGGGCATGGCAGCAGGGTGGGGAGCCCCGAGCCTGTATCTGCCTTTGCCCTGTGCGGAAATCTGGGGGGGGCACGTACCACCCCCGAGGGCTGTCCACCGTGGCAGGGAGCCACCCCTTCACCATGCCCTGTACTGTAATAGCAGACTATTGTTATAGCTTTTAATACGTGCTCCACTTATGTGATCTTGTCCTTTGTTGCCAGTTGTTATATTTTGTCATAAATAAATTAAACTTCATTAATAAATAACTCCCACTGCAAGTGTAGCAAATAATACTGCCAGACTTCAAATGTACTTAAAGGGAAAGTACACCTACTCTGGCACTAGCAGATTCAACACAAAGTAACTTTAGATTCACACGTGCTGATTCAACACACTCACATATGTCACAAATATGCTCAAGGAAGAGGACCATGGCACCCATTATGAAAAAAGGCAAAACCCCCAGGGTCCGATCCAACCTGAACATTTCTTCCTAGACCCAAAAGTGATGATTGATCTGACCATGAGTGGAGTAGCAAGGCCCTCTAGCCGGGAACCTCTGCATTTCTTTAAAGCCTAGCGAAAGTACTGCTATTCTTCCCTCCCACCCCCAATAAATAAAAAATCCCCAGCCTTAACAACACTGAGTGTCCAATGCTGTTTAGGAAGGCGAATCCTTGCCCCAACACCCATAACAAGAGGAGAGGAAAAAAATCCTTCCTGGTTCTCTGTGCTGACCAGCAAAGCCTAGAAACAGGCGCAAAAACCAAACGCCCTCCACACCGCACTGCAATCTGAGGTCCCCAAACAGAGCTTCACGTATCGCACCCTGACCGGGGAGCCGGAAGTCCCTGTTCTGTCGTTCTGTCTTCTCTTGAAACGTCTCGGTTTCCATAACTTTCTCATAACCAAGCCAGATGTAGAACAATGCTTCATTCTCCTGCTACTGACCATGGTCCTCTCTGAGTTTCAACTGCTTGGGGTGACAGAGCACTCCTGGCTCGGGAGAAAACCCAGGTCTTCTGGCATGACATTTCCTGCGTGTTCTTCTGGAGTAAGTTCCCTCGCAGTTCACTAGTAACAATTTCAGGGCTTGAAAACCTGCTTGCCTTGAGTGAGTTCTTCTGAGTGTGGTCATCCCCTGAAGAACCGGCATGCTCATTTAATAATGGCTCAGTGGGGAAGGTGGGAATACATTTCTAGATTGAGAAGACTTCCAGAGATGTAGCCAGGGGCTGCCTGAACCTGCAGCTGCACCACTGCCACAATCATGGGGCAGCTAGAAGTGTGCCAGGGTGAGCTCAGCTGCCCCCATTGAGGTCCATGGATGGAGCTTTGACTATTGTCTCCATGCAGAGGGCTGTTTGGGAGTGGGTACCTTACAAAAGGATGGCAGAAGGACCTTACCTTGAGAGATCTCTGTTTGATGAGATGCTTGGGGGAATACCAGGAAAGGGGTCTTAGCTCAAGGTGGGCAGAAAATCAGCTCTCCTTCTTGGTTCCAGGCTGGCCGAAGGGCTCTTTTCAATGCAGAACAATGAACCTTGGCTTTGGTGGGTTGGCTGGAGTTCAGGCCGGGAAGAGGTGTGGCAAATTGTATATATTACGTGCAGATTTACATTGCAGCCTGGACTGGCAGATGTGCTAGACCACCCACCTAAACTAGGGTACTTTGGCCAGGCTTGCCATGGGTTTGAAATCAACCCTGTGATTCACAGCATTGAACTGCACAGGCAGTATAGAAATATAGTCCCTTCTTACACTTGGAAGTAGAAAGGACCACACATACTGATGACTCCCTGAATGCATTGATGCATTCATCAGGGCTGATTGCCTGAGTCACAACTTTGAATTAGGGGTAGTTAGTCCTTTTGCCTTTTTTTCCTTCCCCACAGTAAAGTGAAGGCTTTGTAAAATGCCAGCTATTTTTAGCATGCTCACAGATAATTAGCAAGACTAATTAAAACTCGAACATTAAACCCAAGAAAAAAATGAGTCCCAGAAGTTCCCTATGACTATGCAAGCATAGCAGAACGTAAAACCAGAATGTATGGTTAGAGTATTTTAAACCTGCCTGAAATGAACAAAGCAGGGAGAGATCAATAGTTTTTTCTAGAAGAAAGGTTTGTAGAGATGCCAGCTTCTTAACGTGGCCTCTGCTGTCAGCATGATTGATAACAGGTTATTTTGTCATTTTCTGTGTTGCTCAACCTGCAAGGAGTTTGCTATCAGGTGATGTTTATGGATACATGCCTTTCAGAAAAGGAATGAACTGTAAGACTTCCTACAGAGATGGGCAACATTTCTTTTGGCTGCTGTGATGTCTATCTTATTGAAGTCAACAGAGAAAACCTCTGTAAGATGCACAGAGCCCAACTAGCTGGACTTCAGAGAATTCTCGCAGGCGTGTGGTGTGAGCAGAAACTCTCCGCCAAGAAAATGCTATTTCTAATGTTAGTTCTGATACTAGTTCCCCATGATGAGCCTGGACAAGTCTTAACTGCTTCTGCCTCTGTAAAAAGAGAGCAAGAAAACGTGTTGCACGGCGGAGCTGTGAGCAACGTAGGTGTTTGTGAAGTGCTGTGACGATGACAAGCATGAAGTACCTCTGCAAGGCACAGAGGAAGCCTCTACACTACAGAGCGTTGTTGTCCCAAAGCACTTCTCATTGTCAAATTGTGCAAGGAAAGGCTTTAAGCACATGTATCAATTAGAAAGGCGGTTTTGTTTGAGCAATGGGCACCTAAATTGCATAGTGACGGTGAAGAATACTGTGCATCATTACCCAGAGTGCAGTGAATTTGGGGTTTGGAATTAGTTTACTGAGGATTAAAGTAAATCATTTAGTTGGACTTCCAAATTAGTTAAAAGTGGGTCCTTGAAGAAATGTAGCACTGGGTCAAGTGGTGGTGATTTCAAAAAGCTTTTATAATGGAATAAGGCACTTGTCAAACCTCCATATAGCTAAATCCCCTTTGAAATCTCTGTTTCTGGTGTAACACTCTGGACACATCTACATGTTCGTTGACGTGCCATAATTATGGTGCATTAAGTTTAGTACCTGTAATAACAAGTATTAACTTAATGCACTGTAATTGGCACTACTGTGCATTAGTGCAGATGAGCCCTTTTTAGGTGACGTTAGTGAGCATTAGACTAAGTCTACTGTGCATTAGCACAGGTTTTGCCAGCTGGGCCAATGTGCAATAGAGTTAGTCTAATGCACGTTAAACGTCTCATGTAGATGCGCCCCCAGACGACAAAACTGCCCCTGTAGAATTAGTGAAGGGGGCTAAAGCTGACCTTAAAACACAGTTTTATCTTACGTAAGAGCATGAACACTTTGGCATGGTAGGGACAGCTCAGTGGTGCTTGCTTGACCTTGCCACGTTGTGAAGTGAGGTCAACCAGGCTACTTGCATGTGCCTGCTTATACCCTGTATTTAAACCTGATGGCCAAAATATTTACAAATCCAGGGAGCTCAGGCCTCACTCACTTTTACCCCTCTTTTAATAGCATGTTTTTGTTTCCTTTGTCCCAGAAATTTTCAAACCTTGTGGGGACTACTTTTCATTCTGCATATGTTATAGGCTTGTTTTGATCAGTTCAAGTTCCAAAAGCTTTTTTATAGCTTTCCTTTCTGAGTTGTGATAACTGGCTTTAAGGAAGGCTGAAAGTGATGAATTCACAAGAGGGCAAAGAGAAGATGGGAGACTCAGGACTCACTTGCTGAATCCCATTCCTAGTGGTTTTAGAGATAAAAAGATTACAAGTCTGAAAAACAGAGCTTTCCAGGACTTCAAGTGATAAGATACAGTCTAGAAAATCTTCCACAATTTGATGTAAGATGACTTATTCTTCTGATATGATTGGCAAAGTTGTTGTGGTGGAGAACATAGCTAAATCTTTGAGATTAAGTACTTTGAAAAGAAAAGGTATAACACACTTGCAGATAACAGCTTAACACTTATGTCTTTCCTCTTCTCTTGCCACTTTTTAAAAGTAAGGATGGTAGTATTTAGGTTCCCTGAGCACGTAAGGGACCTAAACCCCCAGCTGTTGGGACTCGGTATGAAATCAGTGGAGCTATGCCAATCAGCATAAGCTGAGAATGTGGATGCAGAACTTTAACATGAACATGCACTGCTCTCATGAAATAATCTTTCTATAAACTCAATTATGCTTCTCAATTGAGAAATGTATAGATTACTGATTTGAGGATAGTAATCTAAGGTTCATCATCATACCTTGTGAGCATCTGGGTATTAGTTGCAGTTCTGAGTGGTGGAAGGAAATGCAAATATTCTGGACCTTTCTTCTGCATGCCTTTTCAAGGAAACAAGACTGAATAAATACATAGCTATTGCAAAATGCTGTAAATATTCAAAGGTCTGCAGAGAAAGTCTGGTACAGGGCAAGTGATACTGTTCTTTTTGTGCTTTAACAACATCTTTGATCCAGGACAGCTCCTGTGACATGGTTCATTAGAAAGTATGTGGTGTTGGAGATATGCAGTGTAATTGTAGAAGCCAGACCACACTATGACTGTTAGATTTAAATTTAAGTTTCATCAGGGTGTGTGTGTGTGTGTGTGTGTGTGTGTGTGTGTATGTATGTATATGTATGTGTGTGTGTGTGTGTGTGTGTGTGTGTGTGCATATATACATCACTGCCAGCTATAGAAAACTCTTATCCAGGTACAACTGCCAAGCCTTTGAAAAAGTTCAGCACACCTGATCTACAATATCCACAGTTGTTATTAATTAATACCCTTTTTGGGGCAAATGAAAGTCAGATATAGGCATTTTAATCCCTGACTCCACAGGACAACAAATTTGATGATTCACTGTGTTTTTCTACCTTCAACTTTTATTATTATCATGTAGTCATTTTTAAACAGTGTTACTGAGAGCTACAAATGTCTTGGTGATTAAAATGATTGATGGTAAATAAATGCAGAATGTTGTTTTTGCTATTTTTAGAGATTAAAACTAATAGCATAACAAGAGATGTTATTGTTGCCTAAGAAAGTGTTTCTGGTGTGTTGACAAAGGCTATATAAAGTAATGCAAGATGGTGTACAGTGTAGGCAGTTTTGTGGGTGCAAGCTTTACCTCCACCAGAAGGCTTGCTGGAATAATGATTTCAGATTACCCTTTTTTGGTATAGACTCCTTTTTGTGCTGTGGTTGGGGTACTTGCTGGAGAGGTGGGTTTGATATAGACTACATCTTGGGTCTTAATGTTCCCAGCAAATCTAAATGCCTCTTCTTAGACACCTGTCACACCTCTGGTCTACTTCACACTGAACAAAGCTATAGCATTGATATTGGCTGTAACATTGATACTGGCTTGCTGGTCCTACCTCTGTCTTCCACTGATGCCCTAATGCCACACAGCATCATTCTGCCCATGGAAAAGTCCCGTCTATGGCGCTTGAGATGCTGATAGGCATGTCTATACAAGACACTTCACAGTAGCCTAATAATATTGCACAGTAGCATGCAGGTCAAAAACCATGCTAATACCCTACTGTGCACGTGTTATTAGGCTACTGCACAGTAAGCATCATAAAAAAACCCATGTGCTGGCATTACTGTGAAGTTATGCATTCAGTTAGTACTTATTAAAGCAAGTACTAAAGTAAATGCACAGTAACTACTATGCATTAATGAATGTGTAGATGTGCCTGACTTGCAGTATTTGGTGGGGTTCTTTGTAGCTATACGCACAAAGAACAGCTGAGCTTTATGTACAGAACTGTGGTTACTACAAGGCTGGTGTGATCCCTTTTCTCTCCATCAAGAACAGCTCTGTGGGAGAGCCTGCTTTAGGTGAACAATAGCATCCCATGCAGAAGCTTGGATCGAGGAGCCCTGACAGACATTGACTTAATGTTGCCTGACCAAATTCGGCACTGGATCTTACAGCCAGGTCAACAATATAGGACTTGAGCCAGGAAGGTACTTGGGAGTTGCAATGCCACCTTTGGGTTGTCTGGCACCCACCATGGACTCCAGACTGATACATCAAGCATGAATGCTTTCTGCACAATGCATGGGAAAGGGCAGGGTGGGGTTGGGTGCTGAGCAGGGAGCTGCCTAGAGCAAGCCAAGAAGAAGTGATGAGCATGGGACAGTGCCTAAACATTGGCTCTTATTTTGGGCTCAAGGACTCTCCTCCACTAGCAATCCAGAACCGGGGGAGAATGAGATTCACTGGGGCAGAGAACACGAGACAGACCATGACTGTAGCTTAGTAGTTAGGGCACCATGGGGAGGAGAGTCCTGAGTTCTGGTTTTGGCTACCAAAAGTGCTCATGCCTCTTATGCATTTTACACGGAGCAAGTCCTTGAGGAAGGAATGGAATCCAGGGACCTCCCTTTCTTTCCCATGTGATAGCTCTAACCACTAGGCTTGCTCTAGCATCACACTCCCTATTGTGCTGTGGTCCCTCCATCCTTCCCTCCCTTGGGCCCAGTGCATCCCCATTTCTGCACAATGGCCCTGATTTACTAGAAAGGGTAGTGTTCGACTCCAGAGTGGTCTGTAGACTTGTGGCTGGGGTACTTGCTGGAGAGTTGGGTTTGAACCCCTCGGGCGGAGGAAGGAACTTCTTATGTCCTGGTTTACTGCTACACCCACAAGGCTGTTCTATGGAAGTGGAGCAGTAGCACCATCGCTCCTCCTTCCCCCACTCTTGTGTTTTAAAAGTAAATGGTGGATGCCACTGGATTAGGCGTGGAACCCCATCCTGGCGCTGTGCATCAGGGGTGCTCTGAGGATGCCTACTGTACAAAGCTCCTTAGGAGGCAGCGTGCAGAGAAATGCCTAGTTCCTGATTCCCAATAGGGCTCGGTTGTGAGAGAGGCACTAAGTGGCTCAGCAGTCTCAAGACTAAAGCATGTCTGGTTGTGTGCAAAAGCAAGACATTAGGGGTATGGGACTCTTTGTGGTCAATATCTGAGGTACCTGTGGAGGTCAGGCAGCAGGCGAGCTGGGGTTTTCAGGATCCCAAGTTTGGGATCCAAATTCTGCCTAAATTTCACCTTGGGAATCTCAGCCTTTTCTTGGATCTGGTGCAAAATGCTCAAATTTGTGGTGTTACCCTCCATCACTGTCTGCAGATATTGGATACACACGCCTTTGTGAATCTTGAAGAGCAAGCAGCTTGCATTCTAGTAGAGGGAGCTTTAATCTTTGGAAGGAAATGGATGTCAGTGATAACAGGTGATGCACAGTTTGCAATGGATTTTGGTATTATCTGGGAGCAAATGACTTGTCCTATTTAAGCCCCAGAGGTGCATCAATAGGACAAGGAGAGAAGTGAAAGCTATAGTTCTGTCAAGGCATAGTCCTATCTCAGTGATTAAGCAAGGTCTTTGAAATAGCTAAGGTGTTAGGTTTCTTATCACTTGGAACTGGCCCATTTTACTTTCCAAAATCCATTTTCTCTCCAAGACTGGGTTAAATGCAGTGCTAACCTGTTTATTTCCAGAAGCTCCAGAGGTCTTTCATAGTTTCATAGTTAGAAGGGACCTGAACAGATCAAGTCTGACCCCCTGCCATGGGCAGGAAAGAAAGCAAGCTGGGGTCAAGCGACCCTGGCTAGGTGATTACCTAGCCTCCTTTTGAAGACCCCCAGGGTAGGAGCGAGCCTCACTTCCCTTGGAAGTTGGTTCCAGATCCTAGCCACCCTGACTGTGAAGTAGTGCCTCCTTTCCAACTTGTCTCTATGAGATATTGTGCAAGCAGGGTGAGTCTGGAGCCTGCTGTTCCTTGTAGCTGTGGTAATGACCATTACAGGTGGAAAGGCCATCTGGAGCCTGGTGTAAAGTGCATTAAGGCAGTGGCTCATAACCTTTTCAGTACCAGGACCCATTTGTAGATGTTGATAGCCAGTCCTTGCCCAGTAAATAGTTTAAGTCAAAAATAGCCCCCCTGGCCCTATCACTCCCAACCCACGGCTCCCCACCACCTCCCAGCCTTGCTGGTGCTTCTCACTCCTGAGTTGCTGCCCACAAGCCCCAGCCTCCTAGTGTGTGGGGTAGGGGGCAGCAGGTGTGTGGGACCAGGGGTGGGTGGGTGGGTATACCTCCTTAAATTTGTGCATCCCCAGTGGGCATGGGGCTGTAGCCTGGCCAGACCACCAAGGGCAGGAGCTGCCCTGGTGGAACGTGGTGTGGGAGGACAGAGTAGGGTGGTGAGACTGTGAGACTTGTTGCTACTGCCACCACCACTGGGACTCCTGTGTGCCCTCCCTATCCCCCGCCCCATCTCCCCTCCAGGGTAGAGCTGCAGCCTGAGGGGCGCTGTGGTGGCAATGCCATGGTGATGGGGTAGAGCTGTGGCCCGGCGGCTGGCGGTAAGAGGAAGTGAGGGCAATGTAGCCTCCCCATCCATTAATCATCACACTACTGGCAGCATAGCTGGTGCGTGGGTCCCAGTGGTGGTGGCAGCAACTAGTCTCACTACCCCACTCCACTCCGCCACACCAGGTCCTGCCCCCTGGGCTGCAGAGGTGACTCCTGCCCATACCAGTCTGGCCAAGCTGCAGCTCTATGCCTGCTGTTAGTGTACAAATCTGGGGGGAGGGATGGGGGGCACATGCCCCCGCTTCCGATGTGTCACTTGTGCTCCCCCTGCCTCCCCGATGTATTGTCTATGTCTCCCCACCCCCTCCTGCCCCATAAACATTCCTGTGGGGAGCTGTGGGAGATGCTCTCCATGCTGCCTGGCTGTCCCATGCATGTGTGCACACAGATGCATTGTAGTGTCCCCCATCTGATTGCCCTCCTCCCACTTCCCCCAGCCCCAAGCAGCCCCTCTCAGGCTGGAACTCTGCCAGCCTGCAAGAGAAAACCCATGGTTTCCCATGCTTTTCTCCTTTAAAGGAGAATCCATTTTTAAAGTTTGTTTGTGACCCTTTCATATATAGTTGACCCACTTTTGGGTTGCAGCCCATGGGTTGAGAAACGCTGCATTAAGGGATTCACTGAAGCTCTCTGTGCTGGTTGCATGGCTAATACAAAACAGCTCAGATGCAGTGTCTTGGTTTTTGCTTATCTCTTAGTTATTCCTTCAGAAAGTGGGAAAACATGGGGTGAGAGAACTGCATGTATTATTTGGAGAGCAGCACAAAGCGTGCAACAGGTGGACTTTGATGGAACTGAATGAGAGGAGTTTCAAATGCCAGATAGCCAACATTTTTTTTTAGATGGGACCCTGCAACATGTTAAAGTTATGATGGTTCATACTGACTGAAAAACTCTTTCATTTAGAGGAATAAACCTTCCCCATGAATAACTTGCTACTTTGCATTCAGAGGCTGAATGGACATCTTGAGATCTGTTGGCTTAGCTAGTTGTACTACTGGGGGCAACATGGCTGCAACTCATCTGACTTTGTATACCTCTCCTGTAATAATCCCAGGTTCATGCCTCACTTGGAACAAGAGATTGGACACTTCATATCTTCTTTGGTTGCAGACGTGGGTGTAATGAGCTTTCCCTATCGGTAAAGTGCTGGCTTGATGTATGAGCTCTTTCAGGACCTGGGCTGGGAATGGATTTTCTGTTTGGGAAGTGTGCTCCACCACTGCTGACTCCTGAGAGGTAAACAACAACAGGAGTTATCTTGTGTTGTCAACACTATCCCAGATTGCACTTCCTAGCACTATGGTGATGAGCAGGTTCCTTGTTTATCTAATATCATGAAGAAGTATTGTGGTTAGGACCTGCTCTGTGAAGTCCTGTAGAATAGGTTGAAATGCTATTCAAGCCAACTCAATCACTTAATAGTCTTGATATCTTCATGGAGAGTTGTATCCTGGAGAAACCAAGCCTCTTGGATCTGGAGATTGTCCAAATATGCATACCCCAACTACTACCTGGTACATCTGTGATCAATTCTTCTTGATGGAGCAGGGGTAGAGAAAAATGCCCTGAATTTCAGTCAAGTCAGTGCCACAAACATATGTGCTGGAACAACTAGCACACTCATTTCATACCTTGCAGGATGAGCAAGAGACTTTAACTAGCTTTATCATTAGTTGCACGAAATGTCTGCACAGAGATATGCAACCTAGCCATTTAAAGCAGTTTCTTACTGTAGTTGCTGCACTGGATTTAAAACTTGTGCTACTGATTTATGTTCTTGTTTAGTTATTAACACATTACCCCATTTATGGGCTACATACATTTATAAGAAGCAACCTATATAAAGATGTTGCTGTTTAATAGAATTTGTCATACTACAAGCTACTGCATAAACCAAACTTATCTATGCAGTATACTGGGACAGAATTGGTTCACCAGCTTATGCCTGGACTCCACACTGGCTTCACATTTTGTTGAGTCCAAGAAATCACTTATAGTCAATGGATTCCCCTAGCATGTTCTGATGGAGGATTATTAGGGCCTTGGGACAATAGAGAGGAAAAAATATCAAATTTTAAACTATCAGCCAGACATAAAACAGTTTTATGTTAATGAACTTCCCTTTACAGTTTAGCTCATGTTTGATAAGAAGGACAGCATGGAGCAGGCTAAGCTAGTGTTAGTTATTCTTTTGCTGCTAACTGGAACAGAGTTGACAAGCACTTTTACTTAAGGACATGCACAAAACTAAAGCTATATAGGAGTCACTTGTAGTGTGTGCAGGCTGGCTGTGCTCAATAAGAAGTGTAGTACATGCCAGATGGCTAATAACTAAAACAAGCATGGCTTTTATCACTTAATTACAAAACAAGTGTAAGCATTTGGTGCTATGTGGGCTTTATCTGCTGCACAAATAAAAATCTGCCTCAAATATAATATGCAAAGAAGTCACTTATGAGAATGACCACAAATAGATCTGAGAGGTTACACAGCTTTCCATGGGCAAGACAAGCTATCCTAGCTTTCTAGATAAAAAGAGGGGGGGAAAATTCATACCAGTGGTAAAGTAACTTCAAAAGGGTAATGTAGGCCATATACAATTACCATTTGTGCAAGTAAGAATTTCTCTCACATCTAGGAAGACTAGATGCACTGAATGTGTGGCAAAAACACAATGCAACCCCTCCATTATTCTTGCATGCAAAACTATTTCAGCTGCCCCAAGAAGTAGTTGCTGCCATGTCAGATTCAAATTTTATAAAATCAAATCAGGTGTGGCAATACCCAATTGTACAGTATACCTTCCAAAATAATACAAAGTATTTGGACTGAGGTTATGAATGAATTTCACAGGGACATTCATAAACACAACTATATTTATTACAAGAACAGTATTTAGTTTATTCAAAGTCAGTGTAACAGCAAAACAAGCATGTTTGTTTATGCAGGCAAAGCTACTTATAAGGCATATTTAAGATACTGTTTCCACTTCAATCTGGCATCTATCTGTTCCATTTTCTTCAAGGTTTAATGGAACCATATCAGCAGGTTCCCTTCCAGGAAATTTTGACATCCTTTCCATTTTCCCTGTAAACAAAACAAAAATGTGTGTGTGTGGGGGATTAACATTCTCTTAAAATATGGCATTTTACACAATGGAATTGAACATGTCAGTAGAAGAGGACAACAAATCTAATTCAGCAACATTTCCAGCTAATCTTTTGGCAAAGTCACTATAATTAGAAGCTTTATGCATCACCCTTCAATTGCTTTATGAAAGTAATCTTTTTGAATTTGTCATGCATACAAATCTGATACTACTTTGGTTTATAAATGAGATTAGCAGCTCGCAACGCAGGTTTTAGTAAGTTTGTGTATTTCTCTCTCTCTTAATGCTGGTATCTTTTTCAGAAAAGTGAGAAACCTGAACTGCACATTTCCTGATTTACTAGTGATAACATTTTGTTCTTGACAGAGCAAAGTAAACTCTAGCCGTTTATCATCTGGGAGTGAAAGTCTGTTTTAGGCAAGGATCTGAAGGAGGATATGTGCACCTGTTAAGTACCCCAAAGTCCAACTTTCAGGCCCCCCAACTCAAGTGTGTAAACCAAAGCCCAGAGTTTGGCATATTGGCTCCCTATGCTCAAGCATAGGGAGCCTATAAAACATAGCATTTGGCAGCCTATAAGCAGCCTATAAACAGAGCATTTGGCAGCCTATAAACTGCTGAGGGCAGATCAGCAGGAAATAGGGCAGGCTCTTTTTTCCCAGGCACCACCAGAGGTAACTAGGACCAATGGTCACAAGTTACTGGAGAGCAGGTTTAGGTTGGA
>JAGPOW010002911.1:379875-413839 GCA_030014935.1 Caiman crocodilus
TGGGCCGGGTTAAATTATAAATTTTAAATTCGGCAAAAAAATTATAACCAAAAAACCCCCCCCCCCCCCCCCCCCAGTTTAGCTCAGGGGTCAGCAAGATTTTTGGGCAGAGTGCCAGAAATGCTTGTAAATCTCAACTTGCGATGTTGGTGTACCGGGGCAAATGGCAGGGAAGCAGCAAGGGACTCAATGCAGCCCTGGCCCCTCCCTTGCTGTCCAACCAGAGGTGAGCATGCACTTGTTGCTGGCAACAAGCCAGGCTGGGGCTCCACCGACCCTGGTGCAGCCGTTTGCATTCTGGGCTCTGGGCAATCCCCTGCTGCCTGCCATGGAGCCCGAGCAGCTTGCAGCAGGCAGCTGAACCAGGATCCGTGGAGTCCTGACCTGGCTTGTTGCTGGTGGCAGGTGCACATGCACTGAGGTGGACAGCCAGGAAAGGGTTGGGGCTGCACTAGGCACACCGTAAGGGATCATCAGGCCCCTCACAGCTCCCCTGCTGTCTGCCCCAAGATGTGCACACCAAGCAAAATGCCTTCGCTTGCCACAATCAGGCATGCATGCCACAGGCGTTCTACTCCTGGTCTAGGTTTTGTAGCCAAAAGGGAGTGCTTTGGAGTCAAGAAATCTTGGGCATAGTAGCTTTGCTACATGCATGTTCCTAGGTTAAACAGTAATTCACTGTATTCGGTATTCTTATTTTGTCAAGTGGGAGAGATGGCTGCCAGAGATGTTTCCTCACCTTACACTTTTACAGTTTACCCATATTGTTTGCAAAATATTCAGATTGCTGCTGCTGAAAGAGACAATACACCTGTAAAACTGTCATCCACTAGTCAGAATACTTTCTTGTGAAACTGACTCATTGGATTATGAAGCAGATGACAAGCTTATACCTCTCCTGTATCACTTAAAATACTTAGTCTTACCATATCATTTTAAACATTTTTCAGACAACTGAATAAATTAAGAGAAGCTGTGCAGCACTTATTCCGAGCAGATGGTAGGGATATCTGAGGGTATAAATGCTTCTTATGAGATGCCATCATTTTCCCCTTCTCCTGAAGTTTTTGGAAAGGGAGCATCAGATATTACAATTTGACAAGTGACTACTGCTCATTCTTTCATTCCTTGTTCCTTCCAAGTTAAGTTTCTTCAAATAATACAGAGTATGTGCTCCTCTGTCATCAGTGAAGTTGTGCAGTTATAATTTAGAAAAGCTTTGCTAAAAAATAAAAATGCATGTGCCAAAAAATTCAAGCCAGCCAGCCACTGAATGTTATGAAAGCTTGAAAAGAAAAGAAAAACATCATATTGCTAATAAATCAATTGTATTTTTGTGTAGGAAATAACCCAGGTTAAAAAAGAGCTTCAGATGAAACTGCCATTTCGTAAACAACCAATTTGAGTCTCATGATTTGCTAACTATGCAGTCAGTAGGCCACTAGGCACACCGTAAGTTACTTAAAGGTGCAAAAAAAGGGGGGCTTGACTTGTAAAGGCACAGAGAGAGCCAAAAAATTTCCAAAACAGTGCATTGTACATAGCTCTGTTTCTGAGTTTAGAATGAACCTATACACAAATGCATTGGGATTAAGAAACTCAGCCTAAAAAATAAAAACAAAGGATACAAAGGCATCTCAAGGGTCATCTGGTCTATCCTCCAGCTTGAGGCAGGATCCATTATGCCCAGACCATCTGACAGATGTTTATTTAAACTTGTTCCTCTGGTTATAGAATCCACAACTTCTCGCAGTAACTTGTTACTGGGTTTGGCTATCCTTCAAAAGATTTCCCTGGCTCTCCAAGACTGCATATTAAACTGATTACAGCAGCCTGGCTCCCTCAGTCTTTCTGATTTTGTCTATGCATGCCCATGCTACTCTTTAATAATCATCCTTTATGTCTGCTCCCACATTTTGTATGATATTTTTTGTTTGCTCTTCAAGTCATTAACAAATACTTGAAGCAGTGAGATTGGCCTCTTGCTCTACTCCTCATTTTTCCTTGGTAGCGTGAGAGTGATGTTGTACACAGGACAGTTCAGAAATTGAGAGAAGCAAGGATTTCTTAAGGTGTTATCTTTTATTGGACCAATCATGTACTTGGGATAAACCTAGACAAGCTTTTGAATGCAAGATGTTCTTCACTGGATAGTTTGATTATGATGTCTTTAATAGTAGAGACCTCTAGGAACTGTTTTCCTGGATACATATTCCCCTTACGGTTCTTCTCCATGTGCCCTTACTTACTAGCAAATCCCAGTAGCCAATTTTGCCGCATGGCAGCATGTTTTAATACTCACCACATGTAGTTTGTGCAGCCACAAACCAGATGGCCCTGCTCATCAGAATGTGGCCAAGGGAAACAGCTACACCCAAGATGTGTTTATTAACAATTTTGTGGTTTTCTGCCAACTACCCTACCTCTGCTTTGGTGAGGACCACATGCAAACCAAAGCTGAACATCAGAACACAATTAGTGACACACTAGGACAGAGCAAAGGTCCAACCAGCTCAGTGTCCCTGTCTGATCATGGCAGAAGTGGATAACAGAGAGGATTGAAGTAAACATTTCTAGGAGTAGGGGTACTCAACCCCCAGGCCAAGAGCCAAATCCGACCTGCGAGACTTCCCACAGGTCAGGAAATTTTGCTGTAGGGAAGCAATCGCAATTAACAGTGCCACTGGTTTCCCTGTGCCCTGCGCAGCAGTATTGGTGGCAGGCTGGTCCGCAGGGCAGAAAGGTGGAGCATCCCTAAGAGGGAGAGCCTTGAACCAAGGATCTCTACAGCATGAGAGGATCTAGGATTCTGAATAAGAGGAACTAATGATGTGGTCTTTCAAATCGCACAGAGCAGCATTTTTGCCCAGGTAAAGATAAACTAGAAGCTCTGCTAATACGCTAAGGTCCTAGGGCTGTATTATTCAGTTTAATACCAAAGCAAAAAGAAACAACGGTATTGAAACGTTCAATAATTTGCTGTATTGTAACATAACAGGTATAAAACCACAAGTTAGATATAAATCAGATGTTTCTTTAATCCTGTAGTCATTAAAAATTAAATATACATCTCTTTCAGATTTGTAACACAAACTCTAGCCCCCTTGAGCTTCACGGAAAGTTATTTTCATGCCTGTGTTAACACTTCTGCACCTAAGTTTTTTTGCTCAATTTAAAAACAGGTTTGTGGAAAAGGAGCTACCTTACTAACAGACAGCAGGTATTCAGAAGAAAGAATAGCTTCATTAGTGAAACACTAAGACCATAAAAAAAACGGTGAGGGTCATTAACACTGGTGGAGTGAGGAATACAAGGTCAATTATAGTAAGCCACGAAGTAAAGCGACTGCCTCAGCAGCGCCCAACTATAAGTGTTGCTGCCACTGCCAAGGAGTTGCTTTCAAACTGGGGGCAGAGCAGGGAGCCACCACTATCAAGTGATCCAGCCCCTATTCAGGACCCTCCCTGGCATCCATGTAATAAGCTGGAGACGCCCCTTGTATCCAACAGCCACGAATGCTGCCCATCCCTTCTTCTTGAACCTGTCCATGCTACCTGCCCCCATCGCCCTCCATGGCTGACACCCCTGGCCTTGGTGCCGGGCATGTGGGTTACCTGTTGGTCAGGCAGAGCATGCACTCATTGCCGTAAGTGTGCCCATCCGTGCCGCACACAGGGTTGAAGTTCTTGGGGCAGCCGGGCAGGCCGTACAGGTGGCACCGGGGCTGCAGGGGTGGAAGGAAGAGCATGAGGGCCTGTGCACAGGAAATATGGGAATTCCTGGGGAGCCACTCACAATTCCTCTCTCCCCCCCCCCCCAAATCGCTGGGGCAGGCAGCATGGCCACATGGGGAAATACGGTAATTCCCAGAGAACCACTTCCCCCAGCCTGTTCTGTACGGCAGTGCACGACAGCTCGGGGAAATGCGGTAACTCCTGGAGAGCAGTTCGCGAGGGCGGGACCCCCGCGCCCCCCAACGGACTCGCCGGTCCGAGCCCCCTCCCGCGGGGATGCTGGGGTCGCCCCGCCCCCCCAACTCACCGAGGAGCCGCCGGCGGCGGCGGCGGGTGGCGGCAGGAGAAGCGCTGCGGGCACAGACAGGTGTGGTGTTACCATGGGAACAACATCCTCATCCCCTTTCCTTTTCCTTCCCCCGTCCCCGTCCCCGTCCCCGTCCCCATCGTGCCTCACCCCCCCGCTACCTGCCAGCGCCAGCAACGGCAGGAGCACGCGCGCAACGGCGCTGCCCTGCTGCCCCATCCCGGCCGAGTGTGGGGGGCGCCGGCGGCCGCCTCTTATAGGGCACGTGGCGCGCGCCCTGCCCCGCCCCTCGTGGGCGTCATCGGGTGTGGCCCGCCCTCTCGCCGAGCCCCGCCAACCGTCTCTCTGGTAGGGCTGAGGGGGAGGTGCAGAGCCCGTGGGGGGCGAGTGCCCCAGGGGCCGGGGAGGGCCTCGGCTCGTGCTCCACGCCTGAAGCGCTGCCCCTGCCAGCTCGCTGCCTCTGCCCCTCCTCATGCCCAGCAATAATGCCTGCCTGTCCCCCACCCCCACGGCTTCCCAGAAGCACTTGTGCCGTGGCCAGTATCTGCCGCTTCCCGCAGACGCTGCTCCTGGGAGGCAGGAGACAAGATGCCTCTCCTGGGAGACAAGAGCCCTCGTGCGTGCCCCTGGGGTGCTGCACGAGGGCTCTTGGCAGAACAAGAAAGCTGGAGGCAAGGCGCCTCCCTGACACGGCCACCATCAGCCCTCGCCGGTGCGGCATGACCTTCCAGCCCCGGGGCCAGCGCACAGGCTGAGTGCGGCGCAGGATCAGGCGAAGGGGCGAGCTGGCACGCGCGGTACAGCGAGCCCCGTGGAGCTGGGTGCGGGGTGGCGGCCGCGGTCTGGCACGCGAGGCCGGGCCATCTGGCCCACGGGGCTCCCCACAGGCCCACAAATCTGCCCCAAGGGAGTGGTGGCGGCATTGATTGCCATGGGGCTGGAAGCCACAGCACGTGACGCTGCCAGCACTCCTTCCCCTGCCGCCACGTTTCCACCTGTGGGGAGTCCCGTGGGCCAATGGATGTGGGCTCATGGGCAGGATTACAGGCCAGAGGTTGAGCGTTGCTGTCCTGCTCCCTCATCCCTAGAGCCTCCTTGGGGAGGGCCTGTCCGTGTTTGGGCACGTGAGCTCCCTCGTCGGGTATGCGCAGGAGGCTCTGTTTGTGCAGGTGAAACAACCACCAGAGCACGACGGCTCCTGCCCTTTTGTCATTTTTCCTGGTGTGGCACCTCACAAGCCTCAGTCCCTCCTTGCAAAGGAAACGGCTTTCTAGGCCCGTCTGTAGCCTCATTTATCAAAGCAGCTTGCCTTCTTTTAGCCATTAATGCTTGTAGGGATCTCTAAGATGGGAACTAGCGCCGATGAAAGGGAAAGGAAATTAGCCCTGAGGCTGTGGGTTGGGACTGGCACAGCAAGGCAGCTGGGGTACAGGAGCTAGGGGGGAGAGGACTGGGAGGCAGAGAGATGCCGTTGCTACAGACTGAGCTCAGTCAGCACCGCACCTAGACTCCTGGCCGCCCCAGGCAAACTTTTAGTACCGGATCCCCCTTTGCCAGAGATAATGATAATAACAATCGGACAACGGGAAAAAAATTTACCATTTTTGGGCCCCCTTTCTGTCCAGGTCCTGGTTGGCCCATAGCTGTGTCCGGCCCTGAGCTCAGCTGCTGATGGGGGAAAGTTGGGACCTCAGGAGGAGCTGGGGGAGACTGCAATTGTTTGGGCTTGGAGACTGAGATGGGAACTGGGGGGAAGGCGAGGAAGAAGGATGGGTGGGGAAGGAGGGGCAGATACCTGACTAGTACTGCCATGCATAGCAAGAATTGGTCTGGGGAGGGGAGGTTAGCCACTGGGACAAGGAGGTGGAGGAGGAGCAGAATATTGAGGCTGGATGAGGATGGCAGGGAGAGGGCCTGGAGAGGGCTCCTGTGGATGCTGGGAACAGGGAGAAAGGCATGAGTGGTGCCTAGGAGAGAGAGGCTGGATGAAGACCAGGTAAGAGGAGATCAAGGCAAGCATTAGCAAGATTTCCCCTCATCATTTGCAGTATCATCTATCTGTAACATGGTAATGTAGCTCTTTTGTTCAGAAATTGTTCCCAGAATGGTACATAGCTAGCCTTTGGGCAGAAGGGAAGGATCACTGCCTGGGGCTTTGGCGGATATTTCTAACTAAGATGGTAGAGGGAGCTGCTCTTGTGAATGAATACCAGTAGTCATGGTGCCATACAGTGTATGTGGGAGAGGAGGGAACAACATTGGCCACACATGCATACCATTTAGTTGTAAGTCTAATTAGGAGCTATATTTTTACAAAAGGTGTAGTTACAAAATAACTACAAAGAATTGGGAACTCAGTTTTGACAGGTATCTCAATGCCCTACTTTTTAAACATGGGACCATAGGAGTAAGGCAGGTGGAGGGACCTGGAACAACAGATCAGTGTTGGATCCTGATTTGGAATTAGGGAGTTAAGAATTAATTCTGTCTCGAGACCTAAAGGCTTGGACCGATGGAACTGCATGTGTGTATGAACAGGGTTTGTCATGTTCCAAAATAAAATTAAATTCAAATCTCAACTGTAGCATTTCTTATGGACATCTACTTTTACATACAAAACGTTCTTGCATGCTACCAGTAAATCCTGTACTTATCTACTGCCTTTAATCTAGCTGTGTTTTATACCGTGCCTATTACTGTGGACCTAATTTAGGAGAGAAAGAGGAGGGAGAAGAGGAGAAAATTTTGCTTTGATCAGTTGATAAAACATCACAACATCTTGAATAAACAATAAACTTACAAGACACACTAATATATGACACTGTAGATGTACAAAGCAAACTTACCTAGACTAGCATAATTCTGACCTCACGTCTATACCCTGAGATAATCAGAAAATTATCCATTCATGGTAGAGATTTGTCTTATCAGTGACCACAAAAATTAGATTAATTTTAAAATTAAAATCTGAAAATTCATCTTAATCCTACTGTGGTTGTGAAATTGTTCCAACTTCAGGCACTTTTAAAATCCTAAAGATCATAATGGTTTTATGGTCATAAATCCACAGAAATAAATATGGACCTTACATATTCCTGATCTGAAACAAAGTGTGACCAGTATTACTTTCCATTCAAGGCTGATTCCAGCAAGGTGCTTAGACTACTCTGGACGTCTGAGATTCAGACTACCCAGTATTTGTTTTCACATGCCAGTCAACTGAACTTCATCTAACCCACCTAGGAAACTGCCATTATAATATTTCACCACCTCACAATGAGATCTTGTCAGAGTTAGGTAAAGTGCTTTGGGGGTGTGATGAAAGGTGCTGTATAAATGCAAACTAATTTGATATGAATACACAAGAATCATGTGCTTTTTGCTGTACCAATACACACTATCTGGGTGTGCATTACAGGGTTACACGTACACATTTCATGTTTAGAAAATGACTCCATTTTGACTTTCAGGAGAATTTAAGGGCCTCTGTTACAAGTCAGACTCCATGGGAACTGTATTTCTTATTTAAACAAATCCTCTGTACAGAAAAGGTTGAAATACTTTTCATGATAGTCTGATACAGTTCTTTTCCAAACATTGGCTTGAAGAGCAGCTAGTATTGAGTTCCTCCACTTATCTATGTGCTAAAACAATCGGGGACGTTAATTGGCTGTGTCCCAGTAGACCATTTATTCTGGAATTCAACAGAGACTCTTTGTGGACAAACCACCAGCAACCGTCTGTCACAATTTCAGCTAACCTTCTCTTCATTCTGGCCTTAACTGTTTGATCCCAGGAGTAAGAATTTCCAGTGCTACATATGCACAGTCTTGTGGTTAAGGCTGGAATCTGAATTTCAATTACTAATATGCAGCTGAAAGCTGAATTGTCTTCTCATTTATTTTCAGCCCACTTAAATGCACACATTTCTGAGAAGAGATGTGTATGATTTATAGGTTGAAGGAGCTGAGAAACAGGCTGCTTTGGTAAGGTTAGATTGACTCAAATGAAAAAACAGTACTGAAACATAAGCCTAGATTTCTCAGGAGGCCATTACTTTGATGTCTTTAGTTTTATGGTAATACAAAACGGCTCTTGCTGTTTCTTTAGATTAGATTAGAATTGTGTCAGTTGCAATCCCAGGGTCCAGATGAGAAATGACGCATTTTGCAGTGTTTCTAATGCTTAAAACAAATCATTCTTCTCTTACGTATATGAGGAATTTTGAACTTGTATAAAGGGATTGTGACACAACAGCCTTAACTCTGCCCTGTGCAGATTTTTCAGGTATTATTTTTTTATCCTAATTTTAAACCCTAACAAAATATTTTCCTCCAAGGTAAGTGAGTGACTTTATCAGTTAATAATATTCTTATCAATAGTCTTTGACAAGAAAAAGAAGTGTTTGACAAAGCACTTATAATTGCTGAAGACTACTTTATAACTTATTAGGAAAACTGCTTGTTACTGCTCTTCATTATATCATGCTGTACCTCCCATATCCAGATCAGCAAACAGGTACATGGATAC
Organism: Caiman crocodilus; assembly: GCA_030014935.1. Classification (NCBI taxonomy): domain Eukaryota; kingdom Metazoa; phylum Chordata; order Crocodylia; family Alligatoridae; genus Caiman; species Caiman crocodilus. The sequence goes on from JAGPOW010002911.1 coordinate 388,447, forward strand.
CCCCCAAATTTCTAAATTAGGAAGGATAAATAATCTGTTTCTTTATACACTGGCTTCAGTGGAACTATTTATACACAAAGCTAAACACATGCAGAAGTGTTTACAGGTTTGGGTTGTAACAACAATTCATAAACTGGAAACATGGTAAGCTGAGCACTATCTCATGCTTTCGCCCTTTTCCCAAATATCTAAAAAGTACTGGTAAATATATATGCAACATGAATTTCTACCAAAGGAAAACAAAAGGGGTGGGGGGGCAAGCCAACATTATTGCTTTGAGCTTTCAGCAAGGCTCATTTTTCTACAACAGATCATCTTTTACAGAACAACATAGACCACTCTCAGGGAAACAGGAAAACACACCTTACTTGACTAGTAATTTATTTAATTTCTATCTCATTAGATAAATCTTAATATCAGCATTGTGTGGAATGCACCCTTTTAAAGTCAACTGTGTGTCAGGATTTCTTACCACTAGGTGTCCCCCTACATAGCGTAAGTGTGCAAGTGCTAAGGGAGAGGGAGTGTTTGCTGTTTTTTCCCCTGGGAATGCCGAGTTAAAAGGCAATGAAAGGTAATACCAAAAATACTGTTTTCCTGGAAAGGGATATTTAATCTGATGAGACCTTTTAGAGAACATCCTTTGTAGAGGAAAAATACTTAGTGAAATAAAATGGAAGAACCTGGTTGTAATGGTTCTGTATGAAAATGGCCTGAACCTTCCCTGCTAAGCACCAGTGGGTGCTTTACTACTGACTTTAACACTGGATCAGACTCTTACATCCTTGGGCCAGATATTTAAAGGTGTTTAGGTCCACATTTTGAAAGGTTTTTAAGGATGAAGAGAGGTGCTTTTGAAAATCATACTATGTACCCATCTGCATCTTTTGGCAAAGAAATACCTTTAAAATATGTCCCATTTTTCTGCTGTTCAGCCTTGGGCATGAAATTCCCAGGTACCATGTAGGTTGACTGTAACAGAATCCAGACTACTATCATATGGCTGTAGAGATCACGATCATTTTCCCAAATCAAATCCTAAAAGAAAATGCACTGTTAAATTAAACCCAGGTATCAGAGGTGTTGCTTACCCCTCAACATCATTCCTAAGACCTTCTCCTGTCTACATTACTAAAATGCTCTTCCAGCCTCTGTCTTCGTGTTGTTCCATCCCAACATGTGCCTCACCCCAGCCTGCAGGGTCACACACAACGCTCTGGCTAAGACTGCCGTCTCAGCCTGTTGTCCTAAGTTGCTTCCCCTTTCAGCCTGGCCACTGTTTCCCCTTCTCTCACTGCATCAGACTCCTCACATTTCAGATCCTTCACTACTGTTTTTCATAGGCAGATCTATGATTTTGAAAAGAGGGGTGCAGATAATATCATTAATCATTGCATATAACACAACACAACTTTGCATAATCATTGCATATAACACAACACACAATTTGTCCAGTTAAAAAGAAACTAGAAGATTTACTAGTAAGTCAGGGCATAGAACAATATTATTCAAATTAAGATGGAAGCAAAGAAAACAGCCCCACCAACAAAAAAAAATCTCATTCTTGGAATGTGCTTTTATTTGCTATATCATATCATATCAAGAAAATTCAGATGAGCCATTAAGTCAGTTGACTCCCTCACTGCTGCCTGAATAGAAGTGCTGCTGCCATTGCTAGACAATTGGCTTTAAACGTTGGATGGAGCAGGAATCAAAGGGTACCAATGTACAACTTCTGCTTCTGTCCTTTTTATATGAGCTCATGGCATCTCCACTCAGCAACCAATACCAGCCTCCATTGACCCAGCAGCTACTTCTTGCACCAACCATTTCAAGCTTTTTCCCAGATCACCCCTCATGCTCTCTTGTGGGAAACTGCATACAATTACTTCTGTGTCCTTCAAATGACTCCTCAGGACCCGCCTCCACTGCAATGTGCATGAGAGATGCCACCTTCTGCCGTCAATGCAGAGCACTGTTAGTCTTTTTTCTTTGTTATAATGTAAAACCACAAAAGGGTGTCGGTAGACACGCAGGGAGGCTGCTCCAACGTACAGTAATTACAGCACATCAGAGCAGATTCAATGAATCTATTTAGTGAGCTCCAGCAGCCTCCGCATCTCGTGTAACAGCATCCCCACACTTCACAATGGCAGTGGGGATGCTTTAACTAAAGTTCATTTAATGAGATTTAGATAAAGTGCCCCTGCTTCCATTTTGAAACATGGGGATGCTGGTGCATGAGATGCTGTGGGTTCTTTCATTAAAGTGGAGCATGTGTAAAAATGACCAAAGTAGCTAAACCTAAAGATTAGGATGATGCCTTCTCAAGGGGATCTGGTCTCTTTAGCCCAGTCAGTACCATAAGCAGGGGTTTTTAACCTTTTTTAATAAGTGTACCCTGCTATAGGTAACCATAATTATACATGCAGGCTTTTGATAGAAGGGGAAGGAGGAAGGGAAGATGAGAAGGTGGTGTCTGTGAGGGGAAGATAAAGCACCGACATACCTAGACTCCTGGTGGCCCTAGGTGAATTTTTAGTATCGGTCCCGCCTTTGCCAGAGATAATGATAATAATAGTTGGACAACAGAAAGCAAATTACCATTTTTGGGCTCCCTTTCTGTCTGGGCCCCAGGAAACTGCCTGGTTCATGCATGCTTATGTCCGGCCCAGAGATACAGGCAGTTTGGGTGGGCTCTCCTGATGACACATTTCAGTCCTCTGAATTTCGTGGCATTTGTCATGCCTGGGGGTGGTTTTGTTATTTTTCTTGTAAGGTGGTTTTATCTGCAGCTGGCTGAGGCCTTACCTCAGCCTTAATTCCAGATGGGCCAAGACTGTTGTTAATGACCTAACTCAGGAATAGGCAACCCCCAGCATGGGTGCTAGAACATGGCATGCAAAAGGCATTTTGTTTGGCACGCACACTTCAGGGCTGCACTGCCATAGAAAGGATCAGGCCCCTTGCAGCTACCCTGCTGTCCACCCCTGGCATGCCAACATCTTACAAGTTGAGGTTGCAGGTATTTTTGGCACTGTCCAAAAATGTTGCCAACCCCTGACCTAACCAGTCTGCCTTCCAGCCGTTGGCCAAACCAGGTGTTGCTGGAGCTCGGTGCCCTTCAGAGAGAAAACATGTTGTTCTTGATGCCACATGTAGTGTCATCAGCTTCCAGCTGTTCCCAGTCAGCGTGTGCTTTGTGCCACCCCTGCAGAATAAAAAGCTGGGGGGAGAGGAGCTGAACTCAGAGCCTTCCCTGAGACAAGTTTGCAGCAGAGCAGGCTGGCCGCCAGGTGTCCCCACAAGGTTGTCGATAAACTTCCTTCCAGAGCAATTGTAACTTAGCAACCAACCAAACTGAACAGATAGATGCGATTGAGTTTAATGACTACTTTTCTTAAAACTAGCCACATTCCCTTTTGCTGGGTGTCCATTAGTGGCTGAATCTGCACCTGTGGTTTGTGGTCCCAGAAATTCTGCCCAGAGAAAGCCATGGTATTCTGGCCCTTTTGCTCTGGATTTCTGAATGTCTGCTGGCCTGACCAGGGGCTATGACCATTGCTAGAGTTGGGTGAAGTCTGAGAAAAGGCAGCACTTCTGCAGTGGGGTCAGGCAATCGGGTAAGACTTGATGCCCACAGCAGGCCCCCAGGGCTGTAGGTACCAGGCCTGAGAGAAAGGCATGTTTAGATGGTGCACGAAGAGGGGAATGTCTGGTTCCAAGGTAAATCTGCACAAAGACACTCAGGATGGTTACTAGAAATTATAGGGAGTTTCTTAAATTGCACTAAGCCCCTGTGTAGACACACTTGTTCAGGACTAATATCCTGAACAAGTCTTGAGGACTAAGCTCTTTTTATTTACTTTCATCAGCAGATCTCAATGCACTGCACAAAGGGTGTTTGCACTATGACCCCCCGTCCTGACCCCCTCAGCAAGTGGTGGAATCTCCTTTGCTGGAGGGTTTCAAGCACAGGCTGGGTAGGCATGTGTCCATGATGGTTTGGGAACAGTACATTCTGCATCCTCAAAGGTCTTTCCAGTCCTGTGAGTTTGTAACTTTACAGATGGGGAGTCTGAGGCATGAGGCGGTGAGTGCCCTGTCCAAAGCATGCTGGGGCAAAGTCAGGAGCAGAACTGAGCTCTCCTGAACCCCTCCATGAGTTAAATGACATAATGACAAGGCAGCTTCAGTTCTGAATAACTACATCCAGACTGGATATTATAAGTAGGGATGGGCAAGTTAGGCACCAACCCAAGATGCCAACTTAGGAGGGGCACCAGAATTGTTCTCATCCCTGCAGAATCCACACTACAGCAGCAGCCTCGCAGAGTCGCTCTTGCAGCAGCAGTCTGTGTACAGATGCCATGCTGCTGCTGTAAGAGCAACAGCTGGTGTGGCAGACCACACTGAGGCTGAGGTGATGGTGATGGTGGCAGCAGCAATGACTGGGGACAGTTTTGCAGTCCCTGGCATAGGTAAAACTCCTGTGTCACCCCTCTTCCCCTGCAGCTTTTGGAACCCCCACCTCCCTGGCACTCAGTAGCATATCCCCTCCTGTTCTCTCAAGGGTTTGTCCAGGGCACAAACTCTGCTTGTTACCTTACCTCTGGTCCAGGCAGGGGTGAAATGTGGAGTAGCAAACACACTTTAAATTTGATGATTTAGTTAATTTGCATTAATTTACCTCAGTGCCCTTGTATAAATAATCCCTACGTCCCTCTGGAAATTAGCCATTGAGATAGAGCCTCTGGGGCAGAACTTGGTTGCTAGACTCTGACACACACTGCTCTTTGGCCCATATAGCCTGCTTCTCTCTTACTGCCCTTATTTCTGTCAGATCTAATGAACTAACTTTAACGGGTCACAACATTCCAATGACTTGCAAGCATTGCAAGTCTGACTGTATACCCTCAGCTGCTTCTTCCCAGTCCTGTACGTCAATGGTTCCCACCCGAGCAAATGCCTCATTCCTGAGTGTGGTCTGGAATGGATAGACAATATTGCCAACATGAGTTGCAGCTTGGGAAGCGATTTCAGATACCTGCGTTCATGCTTTTCCATTTTGGCATAACTAGAGTGTAAAGGCAGACTATTTAACAACACAGTATTTACTTGTATATAGCTTGCCCCCAAATAAAACCTGTGCCTTGTTTTTTGAAGACAGAGTACAGAAAAAAGTTTTTTTCCAGGGTCATGGCTGACTGTGACACAGAGTAAGTCCTCCTGGAAACGCAGGGTGTCCAGAAAGGGTGGAATGGGGAACTTTCTGGGATGGTAGACTATATCCTGCAATGATGCACTTCCTACGGATTCGTAGATTCCAGGGTCGGAAGGGACTGCAGGGGGCCATCTAGTCTGACCCCCTGCCCCTGGCAGGCAAGAAAAGGGCCACCAAACCTGGGATCGTGATCCCAGCCAGGTGCCTGTCCAGTCTCGAACACCCCCAAGGGTGGGGCAAGCACCACCTCCCTTGGAAGCCCATTCCAGATCCTGGTAACCCTGACTGGACTGTGAAGAACTTTTTTCTAACGTCCAGTCTAAACCTACTCTCCAGTAGCTTATGGCCATTGTTCCTTGTTGTTCCAGGGGGTTCCCTGGTAAACAGATCATCACCTACTTTGTGTTACTCTCCCCTTATGAATTTGTATGCCGCCACAGGGTCTACTCTCAGCCTTCTCTTGGAGAGGCTGAAAAGGTTAAGGTCCCTTAACCTTTTCTCACAGGGCCTTCCCTGCAGGCCTCCAATCACATGAGTGGCTCGTCTTTGGACCCTCTCCAGGTTGTCCACATCCCGCTTGAACTGCGGCGATGTATCATGTATTGTAGGTGTCTATACACGAGCAGCAAGGTTGCTCCAACATGCTGTAATTACAGTGTATCACAGCAAACCTGATTAACTGAGTCTGCTGGAGCGTTGTAATTACTGCACTCCAGCAGACTCCAGTGTCTTGTGCATCAGTGTCTCCTTGCTTAAAAATGGTGGCAGAGGTGCTTTAACTAAAGCTTCTTTGATGAGTTTTTTTTAAAGTGCCCTCAGGGCCATTTTTAAGCACAGGGCTGCTGATACATGAGAAATTCTGGGTGCCTTATTTAGAGTGGCTCTCAGAGCTGCTCTAATTAAAGCCCTCTCACTCCCCTCGCTCCCTAACCGTCCTAAAGCATGTTTATAAATGCCCTGTATATTTCCAGGAGGACTTACTTTATGTCACACAAGATTATGTCCTAGATCCAGTTATTCTACTGGATAACTACTATTCTGTGTGGGGTGGGTGCGCAAGGCACATGTTGCAGGAGTCACCAAAGGGGAGTAGCACCAGAAAGTAGTATGTCTCACCGTGGGGCCTCTCCCCAGACCCTTGTACAGGGCAGTAATAAATATTTCTTTGTAGAAGTTCCTGTAAATAAAGTGCTGTTTCCACATCACCAGCCTCATCAAGATCCTACTCATAGCTTACTTGCTGCTTTGGGCAAAGGCTACAAATCTCAGATGGCTGTGAGAGTGTTAACACAAGACTCTGCCCCTTCGGTTTGCTGAGCAGGAACAAGTGACAGCCATCTTGGCAGCTGCATGGCATGCACAATGATTCCAGCAGTGCTCCTTTTTCTAGCAAAGGAAACAGAACTTGCAAAGAAGAATGTTTTTCCAACTATTTGAGTTGGTGTAATAAAAGATATCAGATTTACCCAAAGAACCTTGTCTTGCTTAAAATACACATCCCAATTTTGCGGGTGGGGGAAAGGAGTGTGCTAGATGTCAGAAAGTATAGTAATTTTGTCTGCTGTCAGGTGTATGAGTGTCACAGATCTCACACGTAGTCCAGGAACAAAGGTCTTAAGACTTCTTTGAGCCCTTTGCACTGGGTTAAAGGGCTGAAGCAGTGTCAAGATGCCCAAGAACCTTGAATCCTCGGAGGGGAGAATTCCCTTAGGATGGGCGCTGTGATAGAAGTATCATCCAAGAATCCCCACGCACGCCCTGGGAGAGGTAGCAAGCTGGCATTGTGACTTGTTTGCCAGACAGCTCCAGCTCATCTGGCAGCCATGGAAGGTGGCTGTAGCTTACACAGGGTTGGAGCTAGTCCTGAATAAACATCTTGTGATAGATCCAATGCAGAAGGTCCCTGGCTTTGATCTCCTGCAATGCTGATGGGCGACTCTAAATCATATCTGCACAAACCATGGAAGATGTGGATACTTGATGCATAAATGGAAAATTAAAAACTCTCCAGTGTGTGACTGTGGTCACCCAGAACAGACCATAGAACATATAATGACTCAATGCTCGATTCACAAATATGAAGGAAGCATCAACAGCAATACATTCTGCTGCTCCTGATGCAATTGTCTGGCTCAGCCACCTAAATATAAAACTGTAGTTGCTATTCTGTATCAACACCAACCATATGAAAGAAGAAGGGGCTAGCTGTACTACCCCGAACCCTGCAGGGGCCACAAGCTTGTCAGGAGATCTTGTTATATTAGCAGCCAGCAGCTCTTAATTTCATTGTTGCTATTAGTATGTTTCTTATAAAGAGTAGGGGCACAATAGGGAACCTTGGCAGGAGACAAACTCCACATCTACACAGGCCATAAACCAACTCTGTAAATCAAAAGGGCCAAGAATGGCTCAGAACAACTTTTCCCCTCTATAAGTGGTTAATTATGTGCTGTACCTAATAGAAAATATCTCTGCATGGTTAGCCTTCTGGGATGCAGGCCTGGGTGGAGGTATGAGTTGCAGCTAGGGCTTTGCTTTAACTCAAGCTGTAGCGCAACCCATCCATACTGCAACAAGGATGAACATACAATCTCTTGAGCACAGATAATCCTTCAATGGGAGGTTTATCCCTACAAAGGACACTGAAATCCATCCTACAAATTAACTGGAAGAGGATCTGAGAAAATCTCAACAAAAAACCCCATAAGACATGCTCTCTGTTACATAGAGGCAACTGCAAATACAATGCAGATGCAATCATGTGGCTTGCCTTTGGTGCGGGAGTCCTCACACTGATCCAGACTTCTTGGATTAACTGCACAGTGGGCATATCTACACATGCAATTAATGCTCAGAAAGCTTACTGCCTAGTAAAATACTATGCAGGAAGCTTTCCCTGAGTACATATCTACGCACGTGCCTGTTGGGAGCAGTTCAGGGCAGGGATACTCCTGCACTACTCTGTTACTATATAACTGCTAGAGGGAGCTCTAGGCTCCCCTGGATGCCAGCAGCCCTCTGACAGGGGAAACTGGTGTCAAGCCTGAGATCTGGAGGGGTATGGGGAGCTTTACTAGCTCTGGGGCAGCTGCCTCCCTTCCACACCCCTGTCCCGGGCAGCTGCTTGCTGCCCAACCCCTTCTCTAATTGCAGAGCCAGGTGGGGACAATGTCCACTGCCACCGTATCACGCAGCTCCAGGCCCCTGGCTCTGAGATCAGAGCCGGGGCTGGTATATTGCTCCCTGCCCTCGGCAGCTTCCTGCTACTGGGGCTGGTTCTGATCACAGAGCTGAGGGCAGGAGGCAATATCCCAGCCAGCCCCTGGCTCTGATCTCAGTGCTGCGGGTGGAGCTGCCTGCTTCAGGGGCAAGGGGACTTTGTTCCTGCTCCAGCTCTATGATTGGAGCAGGGGTTGATCACCTGGCAGTTGCCTGGGACAGGGGTGGGAGTGGGAGGCAGCTGCCTTGGAGGAGAGACAGCTGAGCTCACCCCTAGAGCCCAGGCCAGACACAAGCGTTCCCAGCCAGCCTAGGGCTGGCACCCAGGGAAGCCTAGGCCCCCCCCCGGCTGCCATATAGTAGCAGAGCAGGGCAGAAGTATTCTGTCTGAACTTCTCCCATTGGAAGCAAATTTGCTCCCAACAGGTGCACATGTAGACATGCACTCAGGGAAAGCTTTCTGACCATTAATTCCACATGTAGATGTGCCCAGTGAGGGCAAATCTGTAGCAGAGAAACTTGGACCCTTGGTTCCTGAGGTTTTGAGGCCAGTTTGAGGACTTGAGAGGTTTGGATAGGTTTCACAAACTCTCACAGTTCTCTGGGTATTTGAACAATATCCATAGTCTGAACCTTTTGATTATCTTGCCTGACTCCCAGCCTTGCTCTGTTATATAGGAAATAATGGGGGGTAAGCTGCAGGCATTTTAATATGTCTCAACACAGTAACTATATTTTGTATTTGTGGCTGTCTGATATCCCCAGTGGTCGGAGCATTTAATTTGTTTCATTCAAATTCCTTCTGCTGAGAATAATATAATTCTCCCTTATTTGAATAGTTTTACCTGGGGGTCCAAAAAAATCACACGTCCTGCCTTTGCAAGATGGAATATCTGTTAGAAAAAGGCCATTTTTCCTTAGTAAATTATTAAAAACCAGAGACACGGAAGTTGCTAATTATTCACAGGGCTTTATAGTGGATTGGATATCCTATTAGTGAGCTTCTGATACGAGTGCTGAGTCACTGGAAAAGAAAATTGCAGAGCCATTTGCATATCTTCTAGAAGTTATCTCCTTGTTAACATCAGGTAGCTGATTAATAAACATGGAAGATAATAAAGCCAGTGGTGTGCAGCCTGCAGGGAGCAATGCATAATTAGAACTTACGTTCCTGTTGAGAAGGGTCTGCTTTTGCCTTGTACTTAGTGAAATAACCTTCTGAGGCTGGGAGCTGGAACTTATTTGAATTTCAGTCATTTTCCTGAGTAATTGTGTATGATTCACTGAAGAAAAGAACAGCTTTCGTGAGCTTGTAAGAATGCCATATTCTTCTGCTGCTTAGTATTAAGAGACTGGCAAGCCAGAAAATGGAGATTTTATGATTAAAAGGATGTTAGGAACAATTTAATCAGTTAAGGCCAAATTCCACAATTGGAAGTGCTCATGTGTCTCTTTCATGTAGATAATAGGAGCCACATGCGAGCATCCAATTTCAGAATTTGGCCCTTAGGGTAGCGGGGCATGAATTATGTACTCTGCCAGTGCAAGATAAGATGACACTATTGTAATTAGGAGTTGCTGAGTAATTACCATTGCTTCCAGCACCACTGGCCTTTGGTCTAACAGTATCTTGGAAGGACCAACTTTTGGCACACTGCCAAATTAAATAAGCAGTAGAAAATAAAGAGTTAGCTGAAACTCCTGTAATGCTCTCGGGTTGTGAGGCTGTGACTGGATGCCAACACTGATCTGACATCAATACCAGAAAGACAGATAAGCTTGTGGCAGAACACTTTAACCTCCCTGGATGTTCCATCGCTGACCTCTGAATAAAAGGTCTTAGACAAGAAAACTTAAAAAAAAAAGGAACTTAAGCAGGAAATTGTGGAGCAAGAAGTCATCCTCAGATCAGATTGTGCTACGTATGGTCTAAATCAGGAGTACAGATGCTTATCCCATGCCCAGATTAGCTTTTATAACTCCTATATCCTTCAATATGTTAACTGCCTTTTTTCTCTCTCTTACCTATCTTGCCTCTGCCAGCAGTGGCTTCTCTTTTTTCCTCCCTGGCTCCCTACCCTTTGTATTCTGATCACTGTTTTTTATTTAACAGCTCTGCTTCCTGCTTTCCCTTTACAGCATCTGATGAAGTAGGCTTTCCGCTTATGAAAGCTTATGCTACACATCTCTGATTTAATTACTCTATCAGGTGCAAATATGCTTTGCCTCCTGCCATTCTATAGGCAGGCCGGGTTTCCAGCCTGGGTTCCTGGGGACTGCCGTTCTGATACCCATTTTAATTCAACATCTTGGGTGGGTGTTCCACTTACCTATCCCTACTTACATTACTGGCAATTATATAAAAGACAGCAGTATTGCTGGCCATGTTATTAAAAACAGATGTGGCCACCCCTGTGTTTTCTAATGGGGCTGATCTTGCGGGCAGCTCCTGATCTCAAGGAAGCTCTCAGAGGATCTTAGTGTTGTTCCCCCACTTTTCTTATCCCAACGAAGTTTAGGTGGGAGCAAGGTTTTGCTTTTGATGTTGATGTTACATCAAAGGCAGTCAGGCTCAGATTTTCACAGGGATTTGATGCCTAATTCCTGTGGAAATTAGAAGGAATTAGGCACCTTAATACCTTTGTGGATCAAGGTTGCAGATGGTGATGGGCAACCATACAAGACCCTCAGGCCCTTTCAATACTAGAAACTTTGACCACTAAAGCAGTGCCAGTTACGACCGCTAAAGCAGTGCCCCCCCCCTTGCAATTTTCAATATCAGCAAAACTCTCCTAGTATAGTGTATACAGGCATAAAATTGCTTTGGCTTTCATAGCATGTCTCAGTGGTTGAACTGATATAGTTTATACTGGACAAAGCTCTTTTGGGGCTGGTAGAATTGAATCCAGCCTGGTGTATGGGCAGCATTCGGAATGCAGTCGAAGTCTCAGAATAGACAGGTAGTTTGTAGTTCTTTGTTGCCTTAGTAGCTTGGCAAAAAGATGCAGGAAGTCTCTGTGAGCACAATCAAGTCATTAGAAATACCTGCACTGCAGCATCTATTTCTGACTATCTCTAATAGCTGCAGAATGTTAGTGTGGACCAGTTCTCTCAGAGTTGGCTGGTATTGGTATCTATTTATTTATGTACTGCTATTAATTAGATGTATATGCTGCTCTTCCCAAAAAGGTTCAGGGAGCCTTACGGTAAAAGAGAAAAAGAATTAAAGAAACAAAATATTAAAATAAGAATAACCAAACACTACCCTCTGCCCAAAAGAAAAAACAAACTCAGAAGCGAACCACACAACCCGAACACACCCTGTTTCTTGCCTCTGATCAAGTGAGTGACCCCCACTCAACTCAACCTCGCTTCCCAACCCACATTCAATAAAAATAACAACCCCTGGTCTCCACACATCTGTATTCCTGACATCACTAACCAATCCCACTCCCTTGCCTTGCATACAGGTGAGCCTCCCCTTCTATGCTACCCCTTCCAAGCCAAACTCCCTCTCTCTAAAAGGCCTTCCTGGGGGGGAAGTTTCACTCCCTTAAAGCTGCAGCGAGGCTGGGTCCTGTTTACTCCTGCTTGGTGAGCCATGTGGTTCGCCATTGCAGCCTCCCAGTCTTTCCTTCACTCCAGGTTCAGCCCCCAGAAGTAGAGGGGTGCTGGTAAGGGGACAAAGTTATCAGTCTGGGCTTAGTCCTGAGGCCATCCCTTCTCTAGTGCTCTGTGTTTAGTATAGCGGTTGGCTGGTTCATAGAAAGCATATTCATTAACAGATGAGATCTCTAAGGGGCCTACTAACTAGCAGGCCCTTGAAAAAGCATATGGAGCAAGGAGCTATTTTTACTAACTGAGGGCTGCTTTTTACCAGTGACTCAAACTACTAATCTGCCCTGTCTATGCCAACAGCAGATTTGGGGAGCAATTTAGGAGTCTGCACTCCTCATTTTATACAGCTCCCAAAGAAGCAGGCCTATTCAAAAACTGCCTGGAAGTACAGTGCTCTCAGGAGAACCATCTGCTGGGGAGTCCCAGGAAAGAGAGAAAATAGCTGGTTTTGGAAGATCACAGTTTCAGCCTCTGAGAAGGCACATATGGAGACAAAGGTGTGGCAGCAGGGAGTGAGAACCTGATCCTGCCCCAAAGCAGGGAACTGGATTAGACTGATGTCCCTTCTAGCACTACACTACTCTGGTGCTCTGACTCAGAGGAGATTAGCATCAATTGCAGTATCATTTGGCTCCAGTGGTATAAAAATTTAATGGATCATTTAGCCCCAGTGGTGTAAAAATTGCATGTAAATATCTCTCAGTTCAGCTGGCAAGACCTGGGGAAAGGGGCTTATCCTAGTGAGGCATCTGAATGAGAATGTGTCCTTGACCCTGCACCCTCCAGCCTCCAAAGGGGAATCAGCAGTGAACAAAATGAGGAACATGAGCCAAGTGGCATGACCCTCTTTTCTCATTTGGGGGGCAATGTCATGGCCTGCAAAGATGGTTCCTTTTCCTGTCCTCATCTCTTCTTGTGATTCCAGTTTCAATCCTGTGGCTTTGGGCTATGTTTATGACAAAGCAGGCATCTATAAATCTTGGCCTTGGTCCTGCAGTCACGCTGGTATATACCCGGTGTCCAAGCATTTTAACAGCACCCATCACTGTCACATGTGGGTGCCACAGCGTTTGTACCAGACAGATTCTTGCTACATCCATGTGGCAGGGCAGAGTTAATATCTGCAGTTTATGGAAGGGGAATCGAGGCACAGAGAAGCAGAGTGATTTTCCCAGAGTCGCACAGCGGTGCCCTCCCAGACCCAATGTTTGAGAGCATTTGGGAGTGGTCCTGCTGGCCCCCTGCTCTGTCTGTCTTCCCCAGGCATGCTGTGAGCCCCTTGAGGGAGCGTTGGTATGTTGTTGTTTCTGAAGCTGCCTGGTCTGAGCTGCACTCTCCAGGAAATGTTCAGAAGTTTGATCTGCCCTTTTGGGTGTGGGTTTGCTTTCGCCATCTCAATGCTGAGTCCAGTGAGTATAACATTAGCATTAATAGATCAGATGCTCCTGCAGGGGCAGATTCGGTTTAGCCTTCACATGGGTGAGCAGTAGGGGTGCAGAAGATGTCGAGAACTTCCCTTCCTTGCATGAGCTAAGTGAGGATGAGGTAGCCCTAGCTTCAGGGGAGCCCAAAGACTGTCCTGCTTCAACTCCACCAGAGAAGGAGAGTCCCATAGCAAGTGAGAAGGGGCAGCTGGTGGCCTACAAGCTATGACTGGCACACTGTGGGGCAGCAGGCTGCATCCCCACAATAGGGGCCCTCCCTGGTGGGTTCACCTGATGTATCAGTCCTGTGTGTTTGGCAGAGCAAGATTGCATAGATCATCCCCAGTGCTTAACAGCACAACAGCCCTTGGAGAGCAATAGTGAGGAGAATAATTGCAGTAATAGCTGTACAAAAGGTTCTCCACCCTGATCACAGATGTTTTTAGTCTCTGCCCTCAGCACATCCCCGGGCACGTGCATGCGTCTAATTGTATGCCCTGGCACGTGAAGTTCCTTTTCTGTAATCACCTGGCGCAGAGCAGGCAGCCACTTACCAGCATCCCCAGCATGCCTGTTTCTTGGAGGAGAAGGCTGCAACCAGGGTGGAATGCACTTTGGTGTTGCAAAAAAGCATTGCAGGGTGTGTCCAGCAAGGCAGCTTCCACCCCTCTAGCTCCCTAGAGGCTGCATGGGTCATGGCTTCTCACACCCTTATCTGAATGCTACAACACAGACCCAAACAACTGTGCAAGCCAGTCTGTCAGCTCCAGACAGCAGTGGTCACCAGTTGCGTTTCACAATCAGTTACTCACTGGTGTCAAAGGGGAAGTGGTTGGGATGGGCAAGCAAGGGGCCTAATATTTCATAGACTGCAAAAGCAGCTGACAGACCTCACATTTTGCCTGGAAATGCCAGACCATCTTTCCCAGACTGTGACTACTGGGCTAAATAATAAGGCACAGTTTGCACTGTCCCTTTCATGCTTGAAGGCTGCCAAACTACTGGATTGCAATGAAGTGGCTGACGGTGTGTGGTACCATTGCCCTCTGCTCAGGGCTGTCATGATAGTGTGTCCTAGCTCCCATGTTATAGACCACATAGCTGAGTCTCTTGGAGCCAGGGAGTCTCAGCTTTAACCGTCCTCCCTCCATGAAGTTCTCAGCAGCCATGATGAGCAGCAGTGGGATAATGAAAGTACCCGTGAGCCATAAATTACCTTTCACCCCCTCCTGGACTGCTCCACTTTGGGAGATAACATAGCAGCTGTTCAATAGTGCATAGCAACACCACCCACAAAGCTGGAGGAGAAGGTAAATACAGCACCACATCCAAGGGAAAGTGCAGAAGCAATTTAGGGAGGAAAAGGGGAGCAAAACTCTTCAGTTCCAGTTCTTCACCTTTTTGCTGCACTATTGTTAGCCAAATCATTGCAATTCTCTTAGCTTGGCTTTCTCTTGAGGACGATGATGGCCTCTTGCTTTGGACAGGTCTGTAAAAACCTCTCTTTTGCTGTTTACTGGCTTGAACTGGGAAGTGCATGGGAGATAAAATGGGAGAAGCTCATGATAACTAGCTAACTAACTAACTAAAAATACTAGGCCAAGACAAGATCCTGGAGAATTTTAGAGCCTTTGGAAAGGTTTCCCATTTGGAGAAAGCCCTTCGCACTGAAGAGAGGGTAGACGTGCTAAATCATTCTGGAGCTGGGACTGGATCCTACTGTCAGGCTGTCACTCCATGCAGATCTGTGGCTGTCAGAGCCACTGCTGTTGCACGTGATTTAACTTCTTTAATCCTTCTGGATATTTCCATAAGGGCTGGGTTCAAAGGTTCACAGAAGGAAGTAAAGGAAGGTCCTTATTTCATCAGATACGTTACCTGACTGTCAGTAACATTTTCACACTACTCCAGTGAAAGACTGGCAGTGGGACCCTTTCTGTCACGCATTCCCTTCAGTTGTGCTTTTACACTTGCCATACCACATACCCAGGAAGGCAGGACTTGGGCTTTGAGATTCACTTCTGTACAAATATGCCTGGTCCCTGGGATCCCATTCACTCCTCTGTGTCACTCTCTATGTTACAGACTGTTCTTCCATCCAGTTCCTATGCCATTCCTACCTGTCAAATGCTGTAATTACAATTCACTTCAGCTGACCAGCCACCTCGTGGGCATGATTACCTTTCCTGCTTGGTGCAGGGGGCTGGACCTGACGATCTTCCAAGGTCCCTTCCAGCCTTACAATCTCTGAATCTTTGTCCCTCAGCTTTCTCTTACTTGCACAGGATGCTTGGTGGTAAGCAGGTCCCCAGGGTTTCCCTGCAGAGTGACACTAAATAGCAGATGTGTGAAAATATTTCCATGCAGAAATGGCCATGGTATGTCTGCAGCACAGAAGCACACAAGGAGACTGAGGTTTTGAAAGGTCTGTAAGACAGAGCAGTTAAAATGTCTTCAGTTACAAAGTCCGGGTACAGCTGCAGAGACACAATTTTGAGTCCCCACTTTGGACCCTTGGTGACTGTCCTGTTAGTCAACCCAGCTACAAAGGGAATCTGGCCATTTGGGCTTAGGGAGTCCGAACTAGCTAGCCCTAACAGTAGCCACTTGACTCCCTTGCTTGCTGCTGCTACAGAAATTGGCCTGCCTTAACCATGTCAACCTGACAGACAGTTTAACTGGGATGGGATTTTGACTTTTTGACCAAGGGCAACAAAGCACCAACATGTATTGAGAGCAACTAGGAGCTGGGTAGTGGATGTGTAACCCCTGGTTCCCACTGGTAGCAGTCATGGCCTTGCTGTCCAGGGGCTTCCGCTATTCCACAAAATGGAGCTGATTTGGGAACACACTGAAAACCCGTTCTGTGAATTTCTCGGTATGCCTGAGCATCTCTCCTGACCGCTGCAAACCCTGTCAATGTGCCACCCCCATAGCCGGTCAACAGAGCTGTGTCAGATGACAGCAGCTAATACTCAGTGGGGTGCACTCTTTGTCTGGTTGTAGTGTTTGTGACACATCTCAGCCAGTGAGCCAGGGAAGAGGGTGTCTGCCTGCAAGATCTGTCTGGCTCTACCAACCACCCCGGTGGGTTCCTAAGTCTGAGCCATCTGGAGCTTGTCTTAGGAAAGTAGATGGAAAATTCTACCGAGCTAAAAATGTATTGTGACCTCCTCATGGCTGCCTTTCTTACCAGGCATGTACGGCATCTTTGCAGTTCTCTGTGCCAGGCACTACACCTTTGAAATTCAGGCAGTCTGCTGTAATCCTGGGTCTCAGAAGAGGGCTTCCATAGTCCCTCAGTACACAGATACTGTGTGTAGCTGATGCAGCCAACTGCTGTTTGAAAGCCAGCTGATGCTTGAAAGCCAGCTGTCTCACTAATTTCCATTTCAGATGGCTGGCAACTGGAATTGTCGGTTACATGTCCTAGTCGCGTGGAACAAAAGTAACGGTTGTGACATTTGAGCCACAACACAATTACACTGATACACAACACTGAACCTACACGTATCAGAATGTCATTCATCTGTCCTGGGCATTTATAGGGCTCCTTATAGAGTACCTTTGTAGATGGTAATACTATAGCACAACAGGCTAATGTATCAGAGGATAGGTGAAGTAAATTATGATCCTTTTAATGGTCCTAGGACAGTGATGGAAATAAGTATTGTATTACAAATAGTATGTAGACCCTGGCTCGCTCACCAGCCATTCTGTACAACATTTTTTGCTGGCTGTTTGCTGCCAAGGACTAGGCCAGCACAAGGACATTCAGATGGCTTTCTTATTCTGGCCTATTTTCTACCACCTATACTTGCATTAATTAGTATTTCTCTCCAGAAAAGATCCATTAATTAAATGAGACTCCTTGCAGGGCATGAGGCCACTCAGCAGAAGCAAATGTGGTAGAATTGTATTTGGTCCCAACTGTAGTTGTTTCAGAAATCCTAAAATGAACTCTTAAACTTTGAACAACAATGTATCTGTATACCATGGTGACAATCGTCTTAGAAATACCTGAACTATCACCTTGGGTCTAAGTGCCTTGCTGTGTCCCCAGCCTTTTAGACCTTGGCCTAATGTGTCCCACGCTCTATTCCATCTGCCTGTTTACATATCACCACTAACCAGGGGCTATGCAAAATGCAGGGTCTTCATAAAGTCCTTGTGTACAACCTAAGTTATTAAAGTTTAAAAGTGCACAAGGACTTTATGAAGACCCTGTATAAGCAGGAAGCCTGTAGTTTCCTCCCCTCTCTCATCCCTGAGATCAAGGTGCCCTTTCTCTTTGTTACTACTAGTCCACTGATCAGATTCTTCCTGGTTTCAGAAGAATTCTTTGTGCCAAGGACAAGGAACCTCTTTCAAGCTGGTTTAATCTTGTGAAACAGAAAAAACATGGCATGCCTAATCCCTGGACTCATCATATAGCATTTGGCTACCACAGCCTGCCCTGAAAAGACAACAAGGTCTTTGGACCTTCAATGGATGAAACCCACAGAGGTTCTCACAACATGGCAGTCAGGAGTGTGCTGCCCCTGTACCAAGCATAAATGCCTCATGCTGCACAACCATAGCTGGGCAGAGCCACTCTTCTACCCTTACCCTCGTCTGCCTCATTGACACTTACCTCGAAACAGTGTGACATCATCCTGGACTGCCCTGGGGTTCTTGCACAATTACACCATGTGCTGGGTGTTCTTGGCTTGGATGTGATGAGGAATTTCTCTTGTGGCAGAGCCAAGTGTTTAACAAAACAGTCTCTTTATGGGGCATGTTGAAAGAGGGCAGAGCCCAGAAACTGGTGGAGGTGAAAGAAAGGACTGATGTTGGTATGGTCTTGGAAGCAGTGCTCTCCTCACCGAGTCATGGTATGGGTAGGCAGGCGGTCGTTGCTTCAGTACAAAGGCTGCCTCACCCACTTAAGTCATGGACAAGGCATTGGTTGTTGTGTCCCATCTCTGATGAACCCTGTGATCCAGCCAGAGTTCACACTAGGTGATGTCTTCCAAGCAGAGATTGTGGGACTTTCAGACCATTTTTGGGTTTGCAGGTAGAAAGCAGTGGTTGGACAGATGGGTGTAGACAGTGACAGATCATGGTTCCTGGGATTACTGCTGCAACAAAGGTAGGGCAGATAGAGACGAGAGAGAGTCTAGCGAAGGGAGGGAAAGCAGTTGGTTGAGGAAAACGACGCTGCTGGTGTTGTCCATGTGCCTCATTTACACAGTGCCTCTGCTCTGCACCTGTTTCAGGACCAGAATTCTCTGGGTACTTGGGGCCTCTCTGACACCTGAACCAGTCTGTCCTTAAAAAACAAACTTCAGGCCACGAGGCAGGGTCATGAATAGGATTGAGTCTGCCCCAGAGACTCCACAGAGCTGGGGAAAACACCCAGGAGTTTGTTCATGTGCACATACCTCTGATGGGAGTCACTCTGTAAGTCTCCATTTGTCTCTCTCTGGGTGTCCACACAAGGGGATGAGTGCAATAAAACACCCAACAGGTCTTGCTTGGGGCAAAAATACAGAGGCTTCTCCCCTAGCCCCACCCCCAAGGTGGGGGGCTCCAGTCTACCTGCCCCACCCTCCAGCACAGGCTGGGCAAACCCCAGACCAAACTTCTCCCATCCCTTCTCCCCCTCCCATTCTGAAGACAGCATTGGAGTTGGAAAGGAGCAGGGTTAGGGGAGAGAGGCTGCAGACATGAGGTCAGCTCCAAAGTGGAGCTTGATACCCCATCCCCACACCAACCCAGCAAAGAATGTCTGTTGTGTCAGAGGGGTTGTCACTGTGTAACTCATCGCGCTTTCTGTAAAGCACTATGAGTTACAAGGGGGAAATGCCCATCTGTCAGAGCTCTTTGGGACTGGGACTGTGTTTCCCAGTCTAAAGGCTGGTACAGGAGCAGCCAGGATCACACCGGTGGCACACCTCCTGCTTGGTAGTCCAAAGCTCCCCCCCGTGTAGCACTTCCCTACTATGGCTCTCTTCCCTCAGGCACTATGATTCACATTGGCCACCTAACTGGAACTCAGATGTAGCAGAGACAGCATCTAATTCATACCAGAGAGAACTTTTGTCACAGGAACTTAATCTATCTGTGAGGAAGCCACAATGCCTCTTGAGGATGACAGCATGGCCTCATATAAGCCAGGCAACTTGCCTTCCCTGCACATGAGTTAGCCATTCCAGTTACCAGGGCTCTCAGCACCATCTACCTGGAGGCAGCTCAACACGCAGGAAAGCAATCAGAAAATGGTGAAATCCCTTTCAGGGAGCAGGTGTTTAATGTAATGACAACAAACTAACACGATCCCTTTTCCAGGTTCTGCAGAGAGGACTGCAGCTGAAGTCAAAGTGGCTCTGGCAATGGCCAGTAGCCCCTGTCCCGGTGCTGCTGTGATGGCCATGGAAAGGTGTGCTGCACCCATCAGCCTGATGGGACCTCAAAGCTGCATGTGAAGGATCAGCAAGGAAAGATGGCTCCATTTAGGACCCAGGTTATTTTTCCTGGGGTTGGGAGTTTTTCCATTTTTCAAAGGACGTTCCTTTTAACTTGGGGCTGTTTGGATTTTGACTTCTGGGTTGGATTTATTTCAGCCCAATTATGGTGGCTTACTGAACACCTGGAGACAGCCTACCCTTTAGGGTGCTTAGCCTGGTGATGCAAAGCTGAGAGAGGACCGGAGGTGTGAGGAAACACCTACGAGGGAGACAAACTGAAAATGGAAGGACCATGCTGGTACAGCAAGAATTTGGTATAATCAGGCTGGAAACTGGGAGGTTCTGGACCAGCCTGCAAACAAGAGCAGGCAGGGAGGACAACTGATCCAGTCTTAAAACAGCTCTTGTGTTTACAGGAGGTTTTATATGGTCTGGTGCCTGTGATCGAGACTGGATGCAGTCACCTCACAGGTCCCTTCCAGGCCCATGTCCTAATCTCCTAAAGTGTGAGGTTATGTGTGCAGCTCTTGTCAATCACTGATTGCAGTAATGCCAAATGATGGCCCAGCCTTGACTAGGGGTGGAAGGAACAGTACCCATAAAATGAGTCAAGGTACCATTTTCTGGCTTTGCTGATTGTGTGTCAGGACTGCTCCAGGATTCCCAGTGACACTGGTTTCCATGGTCCAGTGGTGTTGAGGTGCACCAGACACTCTGATGCAGAGAACAGGTTGTGACTTGAACAGGATGTACAAAGGACTGTACGACTGCCCTGAAGGTGGGCCTTCCCAGCACTTTCCTCTGATAAATGGAGGTGCCCGATTCACCTAGTGTGAGCCAAAGTCCAAGGACAGCACCCTGCAGGGCATTCCCAGAGGGGGCTTGGCAGGGCATATGGAGGGATGCTCTCCCAGAGGCACCTGGCCCTAGGCTTCAAGTGATAACCCAAAACCATTTCAGGAAAGAAGTAAGCCTGCCTGATGATCAGCATGCAATGCTCACGTCAGGTTAAATATTTGTCACTTGCAAGCATGCCACCTGTTTCACCTCGCCCACTGAGCAGGGCCTGTGAGCCTGGGGCACAGAAGGGGGATACTGGCATTGTCACAAGCCATTACTGAGATGTTCCACCCCTGGCTCCACGGCAGTGGCTTCTGTGATGTCTGTGCCATATGGAGGCCTTTGTGTGTGGTGTTGTAAGCATAACATGTGTGTCTTACTCAGGGCTTATGCTACTGTGAGCCTAAAAAAGCAGCTGTTGGATTTGGTCTCTCATTAGTAACATGACATCAATCAAGACGGGAGAACAGAAGAAGGATGTCAGTCAGCTTCTCCCTGCCTCCTTGTCTCCCTCCTCTTCCATGACACAGGCCTTGGGTGGGGGTGAAGGGGCAGGGTATCTCATACCTGGGTACAGTGGGGTGCAGGAAGCCACCTTCCCATTTCTTTTGAAACCCCCTCTTTGACTTTAAGACATTTTTCTGTGTTCTTTTTCAGTGGATTCAGCGTACAGTTGATGCTCTTCATGTCACTGAGACATCGTCTCTGATCTGTCAATGTACTCAGCCCTGTGTCCTCTGTGCTGGGGGATAAAAGCCCACCACGCAGAGGAAGGATAGGCCTATGCTTTGTCACTGCCAACATGGCAGCTGTTGTTTCTCACATCGGAGATGGAGCATGTCTTCCATGCTGTGCCTGCATTTCTCCCTGTGCAGAACAGTAAATAGTGTAAGCTCCTGTGTGGTTTGACATATATCATGCTCTCTCTAGGAAGGATGATGAATCCTCCCCAGCAAAGTAATGAGGGCTCCATTTTGCTGGCAATGAAAGCTGCTGCAGCCCACAGTTCAGGGCAGTGGGCTTGACAGCAGATCTCACAGATGGCAAGGAGGCAACAGAAAAAGGCACGACAGAGCCGGCCTCGCAGGAGCTGGCAGTAATTAAATCCTTGCCGCTCTCTTTTGGCTGTATATCTGAAGGCTTCTTTATGCCCTAGTCCAAACCACATGCTGTGGGGGTGGGGGCGGTGGTAGGGAGCTTCGGCACAAAAGACAAATTTGAGTTTTCCTTTCTTGCCTTTCCATCTTTTTGTACTCTTACTGTATCATGTTAGGCAATGTTCCATGTCTGGCATGAATGCCACCAGTCTTGCCAACCAGTGGAAGGCCCCATTCTTATGGCTGATTAGTGTATTTCATTGAACAACAATTGTTTTGTTGAACCAAGAGTGGCGTTGTGAAGCGGGGGCAAGGGGAGGGCAGAATCTCCATTTTCTTTGAAATTTCCCAAGATTTTGCTTGAATGGTCAGTATTTTTTGAGGACAGTGTGTATATGTGTGTGCGCGCACACGTGCGTGCGCATGTGTGTGTGTGTGAGAGAGAGAGAGAGAGAGAGAGAGAGAGAGAGAGAGAGAAACTTTTTTTTTTATGGACAGCCCTAGTTGTTTCCATTACTTGATGATAAAGGTGATCAAAGCATATGAAATGACCTGCAATTCGATACGTGGCCACTGTGTCCTTGCCATTCCTGTACAGCCACAATGAACATTGTCTTAGTTGTATGAAATTCGGACCCCCGGATGGACACCATGTCCCCATACTGCTGAAGATTAGGCCAGTGAAGGAGCAGATGCGTTTAATATAGACATGGGCTCAGCCATGTTCCCTGAGACCAAGGTTCGGCGAATCCCATATCTAGATTTTTCAGCTCACACCACACAGCGTGCAGTGCTGCCTTTGCAGTGCTGTTCTCCCTGCCACTAGCTGACGTGTATTGTTACCCTGTTTGTCTTTCTGAGCTGTGGACGTCTACCCCCTTTGATGTTTGATCTACTAAGGGCCATACCCACAAAGGTACTTGGAGAACATCTGAGCTCTTCTTGCAGCTGCCATCAGACACTGATCCCTGTTCACTTGCTCCTGTTCTGCTGCTTCCAGACCCAGAAAGGGCATGCCCTTGAGGCCCTTAGCCCTCCGTAAGCATGTAAAATTGGAGCAGGTGGGCCAAGGTAGACATATTGTCAGGCACCTGTTATACATTTTGAATGTAATGGCAGGCACTGCCTTCCCCTGGTTTTCAGTGGGTGCCTAGGTGCATGAGTACCTATGGGGATTTTGCCATGAACATCATAAATGTTATCGTCACTTTAGAAAGAAAATGGACCTTTGTCTCAGGTGAATGCTGGCTTCCTGGAAGTGAAACAGGGAACTCAGTTTGTAGCCAGACCTGCTGCACCAGAGTGAAAGCTTGGAATTGGCCCAGCTTCCCTGCCGGTAAAACGAAATACAAAGTACTGAGCAGCTCGCAGTTCTCCCAGCCCATGCCTGCCTAGAGGGAGCGCTCTTCTCCGCATTCACTGTGCAGTTCTCCCTCATCATTATGCAAGTCACAAGAACGAGGAGCTGGAATGATGGGCTGTATTTTTGCCTTCGTACCAGTAGGGGCCAGTCTTGTTTATGGCACTTTCCTGCCTTTGCTTGGTCCAATAATTTTTACCAGAACCATTTCTTATGGTAAGGAGATCCTGCCTGCCAGATAACAACGTATGAGTGTAATAGAGTCTACTCCTCCCCCTCTGTGCAGGGATACAGTACAGTACTGTGTTTTTACTCCTCTGTAATTCAGCATGGCACAGCCCATTACTTCACTGAACTGGCAAAGGCAGCACAGGAGGGGGCAGGCCAACTCACTGCTCAGCTGGGCAAGCAAGGAGGTTTAGGCTATAACCGCTGCTGTGGTAACAAGGCAGTAGGACCATCCTCCACCTTGTTCTCCCTTTGCTTCTGCTCAAACCCACCACTGCTGCATTGGGCCCTGCTTGCTTGGTCTTTCACGCTCAGCATTGTGATGTGACCAAAGCATGTTTCTGTAGACACTGACTACCTGCTGTCCTCTGCCTTGTAGCCACCCCAGGATGGGGTTCAAGGAAATGTACCCACCTCCAAAGTGGAGCAGAGCCTGTTGGCTTCCAGCACGGCCATGTGGGTGTTTGCATCATCCTGGTCACAACCCTGTTCTCCTTTAGCTAGGGTCCACTTTTGAGACCTAGCCATATCCTGGTTCTGGACATGGTTGAATTCAGTGGCCCAGGCAGCTCCTGCCAGTCCTGTGTTTCCATGTCAGACTAACTCCTGGGGAATCGCTTGCCTCTCTGGAGCAATGGTGAGGACACAGGAACCCCAGGAGCACGGAGAAGGCTCTCAGCCCAACTCTGTTATACAGTGTCTTCCTGTTCATTCAGTCAGGCAGGGTAGAGAAACACCCACTACACATAGTGCCAACAGGATCTCCACAGCCCAAAGGCGCTGGGCACTGCTCAGTCTCAGCCCACAGAGTCATGAAACCAAAGTGTTTATGTAGCACCCTGCACATCTGTCTCTGTGGGCAGGCTAGGCAAGGAGTCTCCTCCCACGTGCTTATATTGAGCATCTCTTTGTGGACTAGCATGTGAAAGCATTTGTGTGTGCTTGCTGACGAGGGGTGATGGGGTGGTGTTTATTTTGATTCTGCTGTATGATGTGTTGACAGTGACAGATGAACAAGTTCTGGGGACACTCAGAAGTGAGTCATCCAGCACTAACGATGTGATGTGCACAGTAGAGGTGGAAAGGAGAGCCCCTCCTGCAGGTTCTTCACTTCCTGACGGGAATCAGAAATGAGCATGTGTTACTTGATCAGCTCCAAGAACAGAGGGCCCCTTCCCTGCCAGGCACTTTCACATTCCTGCCCAAATCCCCATGAGTTCTTGTTGTAGGGCGTCTTCTGCCTGATGATGTTGTCAAGCAAGTATGTTGGTAATGTCTACAGAGCAACATTTTAGCAGTCACTGCTGCATAGTTATACAGGTAATGTTATGGCCATTTTTATTTCAGTACAAGAGTGGCTTTTTTGGTTGAACACAAATCCCTTCCTTAGATAATTAGGTTAAACTGATAAAGACTTATGATACTGGAATAAAATAAGTGACATGGGGGTTGTAGCAGTATAACTATTTGAGAATGCTGCTAACAATCCTGTTGAGAGATGCAGTTAGCTGTATTAGTCCGAAGTCAGGCAGAATTTGTAGCATCTGATGAAGAAGGCTGTTGCTTATGGAAGCTTATGCCTTTCTGAATGAGTTTTTAATTTGTGTCATCCTGCTCTGCCTTGTGCCTCACAATCCTGTGTGCTCATTATCACTCTGCTGCTGGAAATAGTAGCTTTCTATGATTAGAAAGAAAAACATACTTACAGAAATCATTACAAAAATATATCTCAGACTGTGTGGTAGCCAGTGCAAAGTTGGTAATGGCAACTTCATACAATACTGTGTGCTCTCCATTCAGTTGTCTTTGGTATTGCAGAGGTACATCGCTCACATTCATAGTACCATAGTATCATAGTATCTAGGGTCAGAAGGGGCCTAGAGCAGGCCATCTAGTCTGACCCCCCGCCAATGGCAGGAACGAGTGCCAGGGTC
>JAGPOW010002911.1:413939-435396 GCA_030014935.1 Caiman crocodilus
TCAGGGGCCCGACGTTTCCCAGGGCTCTCTTCTTGCCCCCCACATACTTGAAAAAGGACTTCCTGTTGTCCTTGATCTTAGTTGCCAGGTGAAGCTCCAGTCCCGCCTTGGCCTTCCTAACAGCCCTCTGACACACCCGAGCACAAGAAGAGTACTCCTCTTTGGAGGCTGCTCCCTCCTTCCAAAGATAGTATGCCCCCCTCTTTGCCCTCAGGGCCCCCCGAATATCCCTATTAAGCCACGGGGGCTTAATTCTAAGAAGGGTTTCTGTTCCATGATGGTGAAAGTATAAGCTGGCCAAGTTACATTACCAAGGAACCATTACTGGTGCTTCTTGGCTTTTCTGCAGGTAAAGATCTTGTCACTTGTGTATTCTGGTACCATGGTAATGAACAACGTTAAGATGATTTAGATGGACAGAGTAGGTAGAATGTTACTCTGAGAGCATTTTTTGCATGTAGATTAATTGGGTGACTGAAACTGGTTGGAAGGACTTATTCTCAACTTACAGAAGAAACCCTTACTGAGCTAGTCTACTAGATACAGGTATGACTTTGCTATGAGAACTGTGCCTAGTCTAACCTCAGTTGAGAGCAGCTGGAGGAAAGTGTAAGTGATGAGAGTGGAAAGAATTAGAATAGGGAATGGCAACTTTTTGCTGTACTGGGGACCCAGAACCAGGGCCTGCTTGCTACTTATTTTGCTCTGAGGCTTTCCCTGTGGGATGGTTTCACTGGAGCACATGGCAACACCCAGTCTATTAATTCCACCATCTGGCCTGTTTAACCTTGTGATTCCAAATAACGTCCTTCACAGAGTGACACAAGGAGTTCTTGTTTGCCAGTCGCTGGAACTAGACAATGGTAGCTTAAAGGCAGTAGCAACAGTGAATTGGGTGCCTGCATGCTATCCTGATCCCAGGAATGGAAAGGGTGGGGGTGGGATGGGAGGCAGAAAGTCTTCTGAATGTCTATAGTGCTGGTGTTGTTTGGAGGGTACCATGTGGCTGATGGCACACATGTGGTGCCGATGCCTCATCAATTATCTCAGCCGTTGCTATGGGCTGCCTTCAGGTGAGCCTTTGAACTGTAGACAATCTCAGGCCCAGTAAGAGGTAAAGAGAGCGCTCTGATTTCTTCTAGGAATAGTGAACTGGTACTGGTGAAAAGTAACATTGGTCAGCAGGCAGAGGCAAAGTGCAGGCCAAGCTGACGTTTCAGTCTTCTCCAGTGACGCTGCAGTTCCTGTAGTCATGTTCCCCAGCCCCTCCACAATGGGGATTGTGCGGAGTGGGCAGGAGCTGAGGTACTGGGTTATTCAGAGGACCTTGAGTTGGCTGCTAACGCTACTCAAGCCAACAAGAAAACCTGCGTTTCTCCCACACCACTGAGCAGCCATCTGTAATAACGAGTCATTGAACAAGCTACAGGGTGAGGTCCCACCTGACATCCTGCCTTACATCCAAGGGTTGACAAAAGAAACTGAAAGTCACAAAGCCAAGTGCAAGTGAGATTACTGCTGAATTGGAACAGGGCTGGAAACATTCCTAAAATGACCCTCCTGTGCCGTCTTTCTTCAAGGACACAGAAGGATCTGCTTAGCATCTTCATGTAGATCGGAAGTTGGAGACAAAAGCAACAGGTGCTGCTGTTCAAGGTCAGGCCATATACAAACCCAGGGGTTG
The DNA here is from genome assembly GCA_030014935.1 of Caiman crocodilus. Taxonomy (NCBI): domain Eukaryota; kingdom Metazoa; phylum Chordata; order Crocodylia; family Alligatoridae; genus Caiman; species Caiman crocodilus. Next base: position 415,624 of record JAGPOW010002911.1, read on the forward strand.
CTTGAGATTGGGTGAAAAAGGGAAGGGCTAGGATACTGGTTGCAGCTACACGAAACTGAAACTGTACACACTACAGACCCTCTGCTATGATCACTATGGAGCAGAGCCTCCTCTTGGTTTTTCTATTGGCAGAGCTACACCATCTTCCCTAATGGTGTTAGCTGAGCCAGTGAAAGCTATTTTCTCTCAGCTTAGCTGCATCCCCACGTGAGGCCCTGCTAGTATGGCTGTGTTGGCTAGGAGATCCTGTAAAAGGAGAAGACACACAACATGCTGTATGTACTCGAATATAAGATGGCCCTGATTGTAAGATAACCCACAATAATTAGATTCTATACACAGAAGATGTATATATATGTTTTAAATTTTCCCTGTATAGGGTCTAATTATTGCAGGGTCATGTTTAATTCATCCTCCCTACTGCTACAGGGGGCAGCAAATGGGGGGTGCAGGTGGTAAAGCAGGGGAGGTAAAGCAGCTTGCCTCCTGCTTGTGCTGGCCCTGCTTCCCCTCATGGCCCTCCCCCAAGCCTCTGCTCCCCCCACTTACCTTGTTCTGCATCAGCAGGCCGCATCCTAGTTCAAGCCTGGGGCACTGAGCATGGCCCCAGCCCAGAACCCATAGCAGCTATGCTATGCTCCGTGCCCCAGGCTGCAGTGTGGACATAGCCTGTTGCATGGAGCAAGGGTAAGGGGTGGTGGGGAAGAGGGGAAAACAGGGGAGCACAGGCTATGGATGGAGGGAGAGGTTGCAGGGGAAAGATGGTGGGGTGCAGAGCTGGGGTAGGTGTGGGAGACAGCGATGGCTACAACCTTGGCCCCAGGTAGAGGCTGGACCCTGAGCCACAGCAGCTGCCTGCTCCTGTTACCACCCTCGTGTGTGATTCTAAGATGAAAAGCTTCCCTCCATGTTAGATGGGGAAAAAAACCTTGTTCTAAAATAGAGTAAATATAGTAGATTGGTGAAATTTACTGCACCTGGAAAAAAAAAAAGTACCCTGGAAAAAAAACCGGGATAAAAGTATACCAGTGTAAGTTACCTCAGTGTGCACAACTTATGTGGGACATCCATTTGCTCAAAGCAAACAAGCAACTACAGCTTCACTGTGATCTCCTGGCAAGGAGCTATCACAGCAGCCTATAGCATGCAGTGACCCAGAATAAATACTCAATTTTTATGCTCTGGGTTGAAGAGTTCTTTGGTTTAGGATCTGCACTACATGAATGAGTGCACATGCATGCTGAAAACAAGAGTAGAAATGGTCATGTTTCCTGTATTTGAACTCAATACATGAAGAAGGCAAAGAGTATGTGTCTGGGTGTCTTAGCTCAGCAGTAGAATGTGTGACTGTAGCCCAAGTTGTCTATAGCCCAAGTAGGCCTGGCTGGATCACGAGCACTTCCTTTTCTGCCACTGTCCATCAAATCTGAGTCTTTGTGAAGGCCAAGCCAAAAAGTCCTAGCACATAGGGTAGTTGGGCAAGAATCCCAAGGTGGGCCAGGGTGATGTCAAACTGTTTCCAGGTAAGCAGGAGTGAAGCAGATCAGGGTTAACAGTAGAAGAGTGGCTCCATCCAGCTATGGTTGTGCAGCACGAGGCATTTATGCTTGGTACAGGGGCAGCACACTCCTGACTGCCATGTTCTGAGAACCTCTGTGGGTTTTATCCATAGTCACCAGTGAAGGTCCAAAGATTATTGTCATTTCGGTGTCGGCTGTGGTAGCCAAATGCTGTATGATGAGTCCCATGGTTGAGCAGTCCACATGTTTTCTGTCGCAAGATTCATTCAGCTTGAAAGAGGTTTCAGTGCAGTGTTTCACCATCTGACAGTCATAGTAGCTGAAGGGAATGGCCGGGTGGAAATGCCCTCTCCGTGCCCCTCAGTCTCAGGCTTTTGTCTTATGATTAATTTTGTCTTTGCCCCAACTCCTTAGGCATAATGGTTTATTTCAGACAAGACCAACAGATCAGAAGACAGGAGGGGCTGATAATCTGCCATTTCTTTTCCCTTTCACACTGATGGTGTAATCGTGCATTTGGAATTCACACGCACGGCTGATGAGGAAGGCTGGTGAGATGTCTGTTTGGAAAATCTTGAACATGTTGGGCCTTTTTCTTCCTTGCACGGTGATGTGTGCTGTAGAAATTGCACTTTTGCAGGGGGGCTGCAGCTCTGGAGAAGTCGTAGCTTACCCACTTCAACTCTGGGTTTGTCCACTCACCTGTTGGAGGATTATGAGGGTGGAGGGGGGAGAATGCTCTATGTCATTGATGTGCAGAGCATTTTGCCTGCACGTGTTGTTCATTCACCCGTGTCGTGTCTGTGCTGCAGCGATGAGAACTGTCAGCTCGTTAGTCTCATGGCATCGATCTTTATGCATTCCCACCTACAGATGAGCTCATAAATGCCTACTTGTCTTTGAGCAAGAAAAGACTGTGAGATGCGTAGGCAGATGACAACTTTTCTTTCAGTTTTAATTCACGCTGTATTATAGAAATAATAGCATTATAGAAAAGTAGGTCTGGAAGGGACCTCAGGAGGTCATCTAATCCAGCCTCCTGCCCAAGGCAGGGCCATCCCCTTCTAAACCATTCTAGACAAGTGTATGTCTAGTCCAGGGGTGGGCAATTATTTCAGGTGGAGGGCTGCTTGATGAGTTTTTGCAGGCTGTTAAGGGCTGCATGGGTAGCCCCGCCTCTTCAGTTGCCCCACCCCTTGGTTGCCGTCTTGGGACCAGAAGTCCCGCCCCCTGAGCCCTGACCTTTACCACCGGAAGTACCTTCTCGTGCACAATTTACCGGGCAGCAAGGGGCTGTGACCCTTCTAACATCTTGCCCTTCTAACATTCAGGGGCATCGGACCTCCCCCAGAACTTTCCCCCTACCTGTGCCGGTCGGTCTCAAAAGGAGGAGGCTCTGCCACCGCTTCTGTTGGCCAGTGCCGACCCAGCTGGGCTCACCCCATCCCCAGCAGCACCTGGGAAGCTGGCTTCAGCTGCATGCTGTCCCGGATGGGACGGACCCAGCCAGGTCTGCATCAGCCAGGAAAAGCAGCATGCAGCTGAAGTACGACGCCCACGTGCTGCTCGGGATGGGATGAGCCCGGCCGGAGCAGCAGGGGCTCAGCTGCACTTTCCCCTGGCCTGTGCCGGTGAGTCCCGAGCAGCACGTGGCTCCGCTGCTGCTTCAGCTGGCCGGTGCTGACCCAACTGCTGCTTCCCCTCCCCAGTGCCAGCCCAGCCTGACCCTGCATGGCCGGAGCAGCATGGCACGGGGAAAGCCTGCGCAGCAGCCAATTTCCTGGGCTTACCCGCAGGGCAGGGCCCTTTCCAGTCCCATGCAGCCAAGCAGAACCCGGCCCAGACGCTGCTTCCCCTCGCCGCTGGCGTCACAGGTTCTGGCCCAGCCCCCCTGCCCCTCTCAAGCTGCAAAGATGGCCTGAGCTGGGGCGAGGCGAGGTGAGGCGAGTTGAGGCCAGCTGGGTCAGGGCTGGTTGCCTTGTGGCCAGAACCTAAGGAAACAACCTGAGCTGGTGGCTGGTGCTGCCGGAGGCTTTTAGAGAGGCAGCCGCCATTACCTGGGTTTTGAAGGGGCTCCGCGGGCCGGAGGGAAGTGCCTGGCAGGCTGCATCCAGCCCCCGGGCCATATTTTGCCCACCCCTGGTCTAGTCTAACCTGTTAAAAACTGTCAGAACAACCCTCATGCACAACTACTAGGCACCGTGCCTGAAACATCAAAACCAGCCTTTACCTTACTACAGGTAAATCGAGGTAGCAAAGGCACTGTCAATAACCTGCCATTTCAAGGACAGGAAGTAATTTTCTAAAATACACTTGAGATCCAGTCAAGAGGACCTTCCACCAAGAAGTTTAACCTCCCCCAACCCCTGCTGCCGCAGTCCATCCAAATCGAACCACGCAATTCCTTCCTGATCCCCAAGTTTACACTAAATGAAATTAAATAGAGAGAGAAAATACCATGTTGCAAACATATTTAATTAAAAATACAATCAAAAGATAGGAAGACATGACAGGTAAGGTCTTCCTGAACCATGTGATCAAAAATGACCCCTATATGACTAAAAAACTGCCACTTAGATGCCCATAAGGAACTAAAATGCTTCTCTTTGATTCAAAGAGTGGTTTTCCTCAGAAAAGTAATTTCATGTGAAAATTGGACATTCTTTTCTAAGTCAGGATGATGGTTTTGTCCTTGAAGAATAGAAATTCTGAACTTTGGTCAGCTTTAATTAGCACTTCACACTGTAAATTCATTCACAAAAATGTTCCTCAGGAAGCAATACAGATGCATTGCCTGCATTCCCTTTTTTGGCAGAGGCACAATGTCTTCTATAATGCAATTCGTTCTGAGTTATAGCTAACCCAATTCTTGGTCCCATTCTACATTGAACCCAGGGGCAGGCGATCCAATGATACACATTGTGCAAATTTTTAAAATTTTCTTTAGCTTTGAACCAGAAAATGTAGAAGACCATGAAATTTTCTTGCGTGGATCTTTTGAGGGAAGGGGGATCTGTATTTCGGTTCCTCTTCACCAGACAGCCCCAGACTTGCACCACTAAGGGCAAGCCAGCTTGAGGAAACCATTAAGCAGTGGGTGAAGGTGTGATTTTCTAGCCTAGTAGCAACTCTGTCAGTTCCCTGCAGCTTTGTGCTGTAAAGCCATGCCCCAAATCACTGTCCACAGGCTCCCCTGTGTATACAGGACCGAAGTCTACCAAAGTCTCTTTGTAGCACACCAGTTTCAAGACAACCTTTCTGTACATGTAGTTTCAGAGTGATTTAAATATTGAAACAACTAGTTACTGCTTGGGCTATATCTGAAGAACTACTTAATCAAATGGGGTGGATTTGCCTCTGTTGCTATACTGCAGGTGCTGATAAGTGATAAGGCATGGGAGCTTTGAGAGCAGTTCAGGTCTGCAGGGGAATAGCAGAGTGCTATCAAAATATCAGTTGCTAACAAAAAAGCTCTGCTTTTCTTCAAACTTCTTAAAAGCAGGTACCCTGTGCCCTCTGCCCCAAACACTAGAACAATGGCCCAGCCTTCACTGGCCAGTGGGCAACATCCTGCCGACAGTGTTGGCCTCTCACCACTCGCCCTGCCAATCTCAGTTTTGCCACTCAAATTTATTGTGGCTTCAAGGCACACTGGAGAGTCTCACTGGCAATATGTTGCCCCTGATGCCCTCCATTAGGCTGGGGGCCACTCTTCTCAGCAGATGTTCTCAGAAACCTGCCATGGGGTTTGGTCTTTAGAAACACTGGGTGCCACATGGGAATTTCTTTGGGTCTCCTGTGTCTCAGGCACTTCTTACACCAATTTGGACCTCTGGCCCTGTCCTGAGCCATGATGCAACAAGGCAAGTTTTGAGACAAGCTGCGTGCATGAATGTTAGAGAGCTGAGAAAAATTGGTTCTTGCATGGTGAGTGTCAAGAGCCAAGGCCCAGCTGGGGCTCACTGGCTCCCAGGCCCCAACAGGCAGTAATCAGACTATCAGCCCTAGTCATCCCTCAGGGAGAGGCTTGGCTATATAAGCTCAAACCAGAGAGCAGTGTGCTGTTTAGGTAACAAGTTGCCTTGCTGTGCCTCTGGTTTGTGTTCAATGGTTAATGCTCTGAACCTCTGGCTTGTGCCTCTGAGCTCCTTGCTTCTGTCTGTTCCTTCTTGCTCATGTCTGTATTGTGGACCTCCTGCCATGACCAAGTCTTTGACTTTTGACTTCATATCCTGGATTTGCACTGATATCTGGATTGACTTTTGCTTACACTCTGGTAACCCCCTGACCTAGAGTGTTGCACATAAACTGACCCCCTATGACCTGATCACCCCCTCCAATAAGATTATCTGCAATGTGACTCTTAACAGAGCTTTTGTCTTGGGATAAAGTCAAGACACTGCTAGAGTAACAACAGGTGAACGTAAAGGAGCAAAAAAGGTGACCTAGGGCTGCAGGACCTTATAATATGGCTATTTTAGCACTTGATGAAATGTCATCTACTGGGGGCACCATGAAGTGCTTCCTGAGCTAATAAAGATTGTAAGGTCCACACAGCCTGTGACTCGGTTGGGGTAGCTACTGGGGACTGTGCAAATCAGAACAAATAACTAGCGGAGATACGGCAAGGTGGCTCTTGTAATAAGTTGGTATACCTTTGAAGAGGCTCCCTTGTAAGTGCTAGGCAAAAATGAGGTGAGGCAGTTCTCAACCCCAGACCTTGCTACTCAGGTGAGTCTAGAGCAGGCTTGTCCAACATACGGCCTATGGGTTGCCATGCTGCTTTCTGAGGCCTGAGGTGCTGCAACAGGAAATGAAAGTAAACAGTGTACTTTCATTTTGGTGGGATGATGGGATACCACTTCCTGTGAGGTCTTTGAATACAGCTCGCTGGCCTACTGGGTGATAAAAAGTTCATGATCCGGCCCCACATTCAAAAAGGTTGGGCACCCCTGGTCTGGAGAGAGGCGAGATGTGCATAAAAGGTGGATTTTTTCGTAGTGGAAAAAGAAAGAAATGGAGAAAGCTGACTGGCCATCTTCCTTGGGTGTGGTATGCTGCTGTAAAAAATGAGGGGGCCAAAGCCATGCATTTTTGTCGCTGCGGAGGGGAGGAGCGTTCCAGGAGTCTGAGAAAGAGGTGGGGTGAACGCACCATCTGGCCATGATGTTGCCTAGGGCAGCATTTCTCAACCTGTGGGTTGCGACCCAAAAGTGGGCCGCAAGAATATATGAAAGGATTATGGATAAACTTTAAACATGGATCAACAGACTTTGAAAATGGATTCTCCTTTAAAGGAAAAAACATGAGAAACTGTGCCTTTTCCCTTGCAGGATGGCAGAGCTCCAGCCTACAAGGGGCTGCTTGGGGCTCCCCTTTCCCTACATACACCTCACCCTGCCCCACATACCGGGGGCTGGGGCTTGGAGATGGGGGGCAGTGGGTTAGGAGTGAGGGGCACTGGGCTGGGACTGGCCACTGATGTTTACAAATTAAAACAAGAAGGCCCTGGGTAATGTGGGGCCCCTGCAGGATACGCTTGGGAATCTGGTGGTTGCACCAGAGGAGAAATCAGACCTCTTTAACAATTTCTTCGCCTCTATTTTCTTGTGCAGGGATCGGGACTCCCCTCCTGAGATTGAGGACAGACTCGGGAGAAACTCCGCCAAGCCTAGGGTCAGGAAGAACCAGGTTAGAGAACTTCTGCAGGGGCTGGACATGTTCAAATCAGCAGGTCCAGATCCTCAACACCCTGGGGTGGAGAGTGAATTGGCAGGAGTTATCATGGGGCTCCTGGCACGGCGTTACGAGCACTTGTGGTGCTCTGGCCAGGTGACAGGTGACTGGAAGAAGGGCAGTGTGGTTCCCATCTTTAAAAAAGGGAGGAGGGAAGACCCGGGCAACTATAGGCCCATTAGTCTTACTTCAATCCTGGGGAAGCTCTTTGAGAAGATTATCAAGGAGCACATCTGTGATGGGCCAGCATCAGGGATGATGCTCAAGAGCAACCGGCACGGTTTCATTAGGGGCAGGTCACGTCAGACCAACCTGATTATCTTCTATGATCAGGTCACAAAATCACTGAATGCAGGTCTTGTGGTGGATGTAGTCTTTCTGGACTTCAGGAAGGCCTTTGAAACTGTCTCCCACCCCATCCTCATTAAAAAGGTAGGTGATTGCGGCTTGATGCCTACACAGTCAGATGGATTGCAAATTGGCTGAGGGGTCGTACTCAGAGTAGAGATGGACAGATCATTTTCGACCAGGAGGGAAGTGGGCAGTGGGGTCCCCCAAGGCTCAGTCCTTGGGCCCACACTGTTCAATCTCTTTATAGTGACTTGGACAATGGGGTGAAGAGCAGCCTGTTTAAATTCACAGATGATACCAAGATTTGGGGTGAGGCGGGCACGCTAGAAGGGAAACAGATTACAGCAGGACCGGGACAGGTTACAGGGGTGGGCAAATGAAAATAGGATGGGATTCAATACTGACAAGTGCAGGGTGCTACACTTGAGCAGTAGGAACCAGCAGCATACCTATAGGCTGGGGAACTCCCTTCTCGAAAGCATGGTGGCAGAAAGAGATCTTGGAGTCAATAATGACTCCAAGATTAACATGGGCTGACAATGCGAGAACATGGTCAGTAAGGCTAACCATACCTTTCCCTGCATCCATAGATGCATCACAAGCAGGGCCAAGGAGGTGATCCTCCCCCTCTATGCAACACTGGTCAGGCCGCAGCTGGAGTACTGTGTCCAGTTCTGGGCGCTGCACTTCAGGAGGGATGTGGACAGGCGCTGCACTTCAGGAGGGATGTGGACAACATTGAGAGGGTCCAAAGGAGAGCCACTTGCATGATCAGTGGACAGCAGGGCAGACCCTGTGAGGAGAGGCTATGGGACCTGAACCTGTTCATCCTTTGCAAGAGAAGGCTGAGGGGGGACCTGATGGCTGTCTATAAACTTACTGGGGGGACCACCAGGGTTTGGGAGAGACCTTGTTCCCCTGAACCTCTCCCAGAGTAACAAGGAATAATGCCCATAAGTTGCTAGAGAGTAGGTTTAGACTAGATATTAGAAGGCACTACTTCATAGTCAGGGTGGCTAGGATCTGGAACCAGCTTCAAGGGAAGTGGTGATGGCTTCTACCCTGGGTGTCTTTAAGAGGAGGCTCAACATTTACCTGGCTGGGCTCATTTGAGCCCAATTTTCTCTCCTGCCCACGGCAGAGGGTCGGACTAGAAGATCTACAAGGTCTCTTCTGACCCTATATCTATGAATCTATGAAATGGATTGAAAACCAAAGGTCTGAGGGATGAAGAGGCTGAGAGAAGTTGCTTACTCTTTCTTCACTCACTGGGGTCTAATTAAGAAATCAATGTAGTATTGTGACTCTCTGAATGCTTAATGGAAGGGCAGCTAATGACTATGATTTGTAATGTTAATTAATTAAGGAATTAATCTTTCATGAACTGAATTGGGAATGGTGATGGAATGAGTACATGGTAGGGTGACTTCTGGAATATGAGTTATGGTTATTTCTTTCTTTTTCCACTCACTAGCGATTAATGAACAAACAATGCAATATTGCAGAGCTAATAATGCAGAATGGAACAGAACCCGAAGGACTGCAGCTAGGGGTGTTAATAGAGGCATTTTCTGTGAAGGTAGATATGCTGGAATGGCATCCGGTGTGTTCTTTCTAGAGCTGTATTTACCTGTTTGCTGAGGTCAACCCCCCTGCACAGGCCTTACTTAGGTGAATCTTCTGACTGCAGGCAACGTCCTCAATGCGGGTGTTCTGGTGTGACTGGTGAGCATCACCCATCAACTTCAGTGGGAATAGTTGTGTTGGGAATGACAAGAGAATCTGGCCACAAATAGAACAACAACATTGGGCTGCCGGCTTTCTGGAGCTGCAGCTGCCGCAGTCAGTAGTCCCAGGACCAGGAGGGACTGTTGTGGTTACCTTGGCTGATATGCGCAGTACAAGCCAGGTCGCTTCCCCAAACTAATTCCACTTTGAAGTAGAGTACATCTCCTAGCAAAACACTGAGTCACATTATAAAAATTTCTGGTTGATTAAGAATCAATCACAAGTTATACTTAGCAGTGATTAACTACCCTGACTGTGAAAAATCTCTCAGGTCTGAATTTGTTTCAGCTTCTCTCCACTAGATCTTTTCATCCCTCTATTTTCTATACAAATTCCCCTTACGCTGGAAAATGGGTATTTGCTGATCACTGGAACGTCCTTCACGGTCTCGTCTGGGGCTGGGTTAGGCAGGGTGCCACCAGACCCAAGTACAATGGTGTTAAAAAGTCTGCTGGGAATTTTTCTTTTCATATTCCCCTCGGGTTTGGAAGCTCTGCTTTTTCAAATGAATGCTGGATCATCATCTTTTTTTCAATTACTGGGCACAGTGGTGTAGCAAGGAAATACAATTTGTGGTAGCCTCAAGTCATGATGGGTAGGCAATGACCAAAAGGTGTGATGCCACAGCAAATCGTGTATATTGCAAATGATTTACAGCAATTAAATATAGAAAGTAGCTATTTTTCCTAATCTGCCTCCTTCAGGGTCCATGGTTCAAAAAAAAAAAAAAAAATCACTTGGCCTTCCTAAAGACTCAGATTTGGTGGACAATGGCAGAAAGGGGAGAGTTCATGGTCCATCCAGGCCTATTTATGTCTGTGCCCCTGATGATACACTTACCCAAGATAATATTATGGGGTTGACTGAACTGTGTGAAATAGTAAGGGCCAGATCTTGCTGGGACTGGAATGAATAGCCTTCTTTTTGGAGTCAGCCTTCTGCCTTCCCAATGCACAGCATTAAAAACCTCTCAATAAAAGTTCCAGTCTCTAAATCTTGGGATGGGATTTAGTCTTCTGTTATGTTTGAAAAAACATTTAGTGAAAGAAAATTATCATCATAAAAATGTACTTAAGAAAAGGAAGGTTTGCTCTTTCAATTAAAAGCTTATTGAATTTTTTAACAAACTCAGCCCTGACAGAATGGCTAGGCAGAAAGAATTATGGTCTTTTAATTCTCATCCTTTTCCTATGCAGAGAAGTCACCTTCATTTCTGGCATACATCCATGTTATTTTTAAAATACACAGTAAGATGGAGAACAATGTGAGAGAGGGAGAACAGATTTAGAGGAGGAGAAAGAAGTGATTAAAGGGAAGATGAGGGAGAGAGGTATTATCACTATGGTTTCATATGCTGCTTGCTGAGTACTAACTCTGCACTTGTGAAATAGAATGGGTTCTTTATTAACGAAGCTGTATACAGAGATGCTACAGCTGCTGCAAGCTTTCAGTCCTTGTGCTCATAGACTAGCTTCCTCATGCCTTCTCCACACGCTTCCACCCTCCAACTTGTCTTTCTTCCCCCTCTTCAGAGACAAAAAGCTTTAAAATTAAGGTACCTTACAACTGATCCTTTGTAACTGTTTCATCTCTCCTCTCTCTCTTCTGCTGCAGGAGGATGTTAAACTGCTATACTTAATTTTGTTTCATTCAGGTTTAAAGTTGCAGAGTTTTAGCTCCACCCTACTAAATTAGGAGCAGAAGGATATAATGAGTACTGCTTTAATTGATTCATATTCTTGAGGGAAGGTCCCCTCCCTCCCTTTTAAAACAATTTAGTGTTGGTTCTGCCCATGGCCTGTTTCCTGAACTTGTTGCTACTATTATCATGGTGTTTGTTGCAGAACATGAAGAAACAGACCTTCTAACAAGGATGTTTGCTCTGCGGCACCTTCCCTTTCTGAAAGGGTGGAAAGGGCCAACTGAATCCGTTCACATGGGCACAGAGACTAGCTCGCTATCTGGGGATTGTCTTGTCCTTTAATCGAGACAGATGAAAAAGGAATTGTTGAGCTAACAGAGACCCATGCGTACAAGCAGGGGTGTGATGTGTCCATTGCATAAATACTTGGAGATATGCTGAGAGATCTGTCCAACCTGGCAACTTTGAAAAGTGGGTTGGATAGACTCTTGGCTGGGCTGGTTTGGTCAGGGAAGACTCTGCCTTGAGCAGAGAGCTGGGACTAGATGAGTTGTGAGGTCCCTTCCAGTCCTACTTTCCTATGACCTTATAACCTATCTGCCTGACTCAGCAAGTCCCTGAAACGCAATAGGGCATTATGAAGAAGCTCTGTTACTGACCCCTGTTGGAGTTGTGCCGTGGAGGCTTTCTGCAGATAAATCAATGTGTAGTCAGACTGCTTATTTCTGCTGGGCAGCTCTGCCCTGCTACTTTTAGGAACTTGAAAGAGTGGGATGATAGCGCTCCACAATGACAGAGGGTGGAAAGGCCTGTGTTTGAAGTCTAGTTACCTAAATTTTAGGCCACAGGACAGACGTGGTTCAGAGCCCCTGCAATTCCTAGAGAAATTAGTTGGCATTGTAAATGTCCCAATATTTCTGAAAAGCAGACTGCTTCCTTTGCTGCTTAACTTGTGACAGCTAAGTGTGCAGCTGAGTTCCAAGAGTTTTATATCAGCCTTTGTAAAATGTTCCAACTCTGAACCCAGATTCCAGAATGGACCCTAAGTCCTGAATCCTAGCCCTTTGTTTTAGCCAACAGAAAGCCCTGGTGGCTTCTCACACCTATTTCTGTGCTGGCCACCGGTTTCATCCTGCACTGACTGGCTTCCGCTGTGGATTTTCCAGATCTACGTCCGTAAAGGAAGAATTGCTGGCCCTCAGTTCCACGGTGGTGCTCTCCAATAGCAGCTGCCTCTAGGGTGGCGGTCTTAGATCCTTCCAGGATTTTCATTCCTTTCTTCTTATTAAGAGTTGAGGACCTTACAAAGCATTTTTCTTGTCTTCCAAAAGTATTTAAATAGCATGAGATTCTTAATAATCTGTTTTATAAATAAATATATTATAAAAATAGACATCTTACAAATCATGGCCATAGTATCTTAAGCACCTATAAAATGCTTGATTTGAATATCCATTGTAAATAACCCTGTTTATTAGTCTGCATTTGTTCATCGGCAGCAATGTTGGGGTTGTGTGCTTTCCTTCGAAACTGAGGGTCAGCTCCTCTTTAAAGTGCTAAGTGATATGGCTGGATTTATTTATTTAATACATTATTATTTTTAGATGGTCTGTTTCCAAAGTCTCTTTTTAAAAACCCAAATTGGTACCCCAAATAAATGCCCCACAAAGATAACGGTTGGATTCTGCTACCAAACGGTGTTATAGGCACCAACTGTGTATTGAACTCAAAGAGCTTATGAACACTCCTAAGCTAGCAATCTTTCCAGAGACGTGAATTGTGTTAAGCTCCGAATGCTTGCCCCAACTAGTTTCCTGATCCAGTTGTTCCCTTTGACAATTCAAGATCTTTCATTCCACTGTAAGATTCAAACAGCATAAAGCCACCCAGGATTTAGCAGGTAAACTATCGTATGGGGGTCTCCTAGCTCTGCAAAATACTTCTTTACGTGTGGAAACTGACTCCCCACGCCAGAGTTTAACATTTTAGAGCCATGAACACAGAAGTAGAAGATAGTCACTGAAAAAGTCCAACTATTTTAATTTAGGTCAAATTACAAGCCTAAACAGTGTCTCTAGACTCTGGGGCCTTAAGGAAATTATGTTTTATCAGCTGAAATCAGTTACAGTGTCTCTGTTTTTTCCTTTTAGTCAGAGGAAGGGCAGATGGATGTGGGTAGATCACTCATCTCATCTCTGTTTACACAAAACAACTGTGTCATGTGTTTGATAGATAGCTGAATTAACTTCAATCTCAAACTCTGAATCAGAGCTGTCCATGGGGTTCTGCGAAATTTCACAAGTAAAAGCCGTTGGAGGGAAAAACACCATCTCTCATTTCTCATTTCGGAAATAAAACTGGCTTAATTGAAAGTTTCATGTTTCCCAGGATAACGCGTGTAGCACTGTACCCTTTGGCAGGTCCTGGCAGACCATTGTAGTTAATGCAGGGAAGCCCAGAGTCGTGTATCTTTATCTGTTCAAAGACTGGAATTCCTGGAAGAAATTATACCCAGTCCTTGCCCCATCGGTATCACTGCCAGAGCCGCCAATTCAGACCGGGCACATCATAAGACTACCTAAGCTTTATGAACCCGCAGACTGGCAATCTAGGGTTTACTCACTAGTCCACCCCATGAAGGTAAATTGTCTCACTAGAAAGATATCTGTGGTTTCAGATACAAGCTGAAGGCCTCAGCTGACCCATTCTGCACCACTAATTACACTTGCCCAGTCACTTCTTCCTTTTTAGTGCTAGCTTCTACTGAACATCTGCATGCTGCTATTCTTGGGCTTTTCCACTTAAAGTGCAAGTCCTCTCCTTTAAGATACTCATATTCTGCTTTGGATGGGGTGGGTAGGCAGGAGGGGGTGCTATTAGAGGGATGCCAGAATTTTGAGCAGATCCCTCTTTCCTATACAGAGTTAGCCCAAGCCCAAAGTTCTTAACTATATACAATTCACTGAGTTATACATAATCATAACACTAAATATCATATACATATATTTACACAATGAACATTAACCAAGGTCAAACCATAAGTGACATGTATTCCTTAATATAGGACCTGACCCAAGGCAAGAGATAGTTCTCCTTCCAATGGGGTCCCTTGGGGGTTGTCCAGGAAGCATCAGGGGCCCCTCCCCTTAGGGCCTTGACTAGGCAGGAGGCTGCTTCCTCAGCCCGTTCTCTGGGTTTGTCTGCCCCAAAAGTCTTTCCCTGGTGGGACCCAAGGGCCCAATGACTCACACTTTTTCAGGTGGCAGCAGTCAGGGTACAGATCGGTGGGGTTTCTTCTGCTGGAGTGCCTCTCCTGTACGGCTGGGCTCTTCCCCACCTCTGGGCACTGAGGGCTCAGCTCCTCTCAGCTGCTGGCTTCTGGGTGCTAGACCTCACGCTACAGCACTATTATTTTCCCACACCCTGGCTCAGCACTGAGGGCTCTTTTAGCACAGGCTGGGTCCTTCAGGGTCTCAGCAGCCATCCTTATGCTGGGTGGCTGACTCAAACAGCTGCCACGGGTCCCTGGCTCTGCTCCCTCGTGCGCAGCTTGCGCACCTCCCTGCCCAGCCGCCTGCTGGGATTACTCACAATGATACCTGAGCTGCCCTGCCACAGCTTCCAAGGCTCAGGCCCATACACTGACCTGTGCACCGTGTAGCCTGTTGGCCCTCCGGGGTTGCAGGCTTACGTCACTGCTTGCAGCTCCCAAAGCCGTGGCTCCATGCACCGAACTACGTATTGCGATGGGCCCCCAAGCAGTCTCATACCGCTTCCAAGGCCAGGTCTCTGCACACTATACCTGTGCGCTGTCAACAGCCCAAGCCATCTTGCACTGCTCCCAAGGCTGCGCCTCCAGTAGCAGCTTCAGGAGCCTTGGACCCATTGCCCACTGGGGGAAAGCTGCCCAGCTCTTCTTGACTCTCTTCTCCTTGAGTCCCTCACTACATGCGCCTCTCACGCTGGGCATGCCGCTCCTTTTATACACTCTAGGGCTCCGCCCCCAAAGTCTTCCAGACCCGAAAGTTCACAGTCTTCAATCAGGTCCAGGGGAGGAAAGGGGCGTGACTTTATTCTCTTGCTGCTTCCTGATTGGTGGATAGGCTCCACCAATCAAAAAAGCAGGATCTCAAGTTTGGGTCTCAACCCAAGCTCTGAAAGGTGAGCCTGCTACATATTGAATTTTACAGGAATTGTTGACCCAGTAGACACGTACCTTATTTTAGCAGCAATTATGTCTCCTGAAATTTTTTGCACTAGCTTCCTACTTCCTGTCACAAGGTGTTAATCATAGTATAATAGTATCTAGGGTCAGAAGGGGCCTAGAGCAGGCCATCTAGTCTGACCCCCCGCCACTCTCAAAATCTCTTTTCCACTGAGCCAGGGATGATCTGGAACGCCAGCAAACACATAAACACAGTACAAATGTGTCACTGGGGACTTTTTCCTTTCAAACCTGACGAACAATATGATGAACTCACTGTCCTCATCTCTAGCACTCATTAGGCATGTCTACATGTGAATGAATGCACTTTTCCTGATGTGCATTAAATTTAGGGCCTCCAGTTTGAGATACTAAATGAATGTGCATTAGGCTGTTCTAATGTGCAGTAGCGCAAGCACATACTTTTTAGGTGACAATGCACAATAGCCTATTTTACTGAGTATTAGCATAATAGCACAATTTTTATGCGCTGCTTTAATGTGAAGTGAAATAGGCTAATGTGCTTTGAAGCGCACAGGTAACCGTGCCCAATTAACATGTTACCGTCCTTGTCTTGCTGACAGGGAATTTGAAGGGTTAGGAATCTGTGAAGACTTAAGAACTGTTAATGTGTTGATATAAATTTCTCCATAGGGTGCACTACACTGGCCTGTGCGGGCTTATTCTCTGTACCACTGGAAGTTTAATTAACATTGTTAAAACAGCAGCCAACTGACCAGTTTTCTAGCAGCAAAATAATACTGTAAGCACTACTTTAGCATTCATTAAAGAATCTGGACACTGCATAGATCCGGAACGCAAGAATGTTATAGCCATACAGCTAAATGTGCATTGAAATGAATGGTAATGAAGCCAAGTGCTAGAGGGTCTTTACTTGACCCAGGAGGCTCAGAAGACTTTGGCTTTACTACTCTGAGAGAACAGAAAGAAACAGTTTCTGTTTTTATATTTGTTGCTGCTGAAAACTGTGTGCGCACGCACACCAGGTTGTGATGTTGTAGCCATGGTGGTTAAATCCTCACCTGCTTCTTCCCCTGGCATTTAGCATTTTGCTGCCTCTTGATCCTAAAAGCGGTGCCATTTAGAAGGACAGCTTGACTTTGCAGCTGGTGGTAACAGAGGATGGCTTGAGGCCATTAACAGGAGAAGAGCAAAACACAAATCTTAGTTGCTCCACCTGCATGTTTTCTACTGAACACCATGGATATCAACCTACATTGGCAGTCTGGTAGCAGAATCAAATTAGAAACAAACCTCCAGGCTGCTCAAATTGTCAGCCACAAAATTCTGTCTGCATGGTGCTAATGTCATGATAACAACTGATTGACTGAGCGTCCTGGTGCTTGGGACCATAATTTTACCAAGATCACAGCATGGAGTCAGAATCTAACTCCTTCCTCATGCCTTAAAGGATTTTGAGGCCAGCTATTTTTTTTACTTTCCCCCCACCTTTGCACTGAGGCCAAAACAGACCCCTGTGTTTTACTCCTCAGGCCTCTCACTCCTGATACTTTCTTGACACATAAGTCAGATCAGGGAGTCTGCATGGCTTACTTGTGCAGAGCCTCATTGTTCTCCAACTCGGGCAGGAAAGGCTGCTTCGCTGCTACTGCCAGAGAGAAGGGCATAGAAATGCTCCATGCATGTCTTACAGTGCTGTAATTTAGAGCACTTTTTATAGCACTATAAAGTTACAGTGCTCTTAAACATGACAGAAGTGCAGTGTTTGACGGTGAAGAAAGCAACTTCTGTACATGCCTGGGGACAGGTTCCTATGGGTTTTCTCTGGGTGACAGATGCCCTGCCTGTGTCCCAGCCGGGTAGCTGTGGAACGCTACAAAATCCTGCTGTGCCCAGCCATTACAGATGTGCCAATGGAACGCAGCCCTTCCTCTCCCCTGCACTGGGAACTGGAGGGGCTCCAGGGCCACTTATAGACGCGCTCCAGGAGTGGCTCCAAGAGCGGCTCTAATTCAAGTGACCAGAGCATCGGTGTAGCAGTGTCCCCACACTGAAAAATTGTAGTGGGGGTGCTTGAACTAAAGCTCATCGAACAGCGTTACTTAAAGCACCCTCACTGCCATCTTTTACTGTGGGGAAGCTGATACACGTGACGCTGCCGTCTGCTGGAGTGTGGTAACTATCACGCTCCAGCAGACTTGATTGAAGGAATCTTCTCTAATGCCCTATAATTACAGCACGTTGGAGCAACCTCCTTGCATGTGTATAGGTGCTCAGGTGATTTGCCATTTGGAGTGGCAGGGAAAGTGAGATCACGAGGATTATCACACTGCTCCATGAGAGAACATGTCAGGCCATCTGCACGGTGAGCTTTTCTCCTCAAGCGGAGGGCAGAGCTCTCGGTAGGAAGCACTACCTTCACATTGGCGGAGTTCAAAGGGAGCCCACTGTGTTCTGTGATGGAGCGTTAATGACATGATCTTATTTGACTTGGCAGTCTGCTCATGGCTCATGTGTTTGAATTTTGATTGCATTCTCTGCCTGGCAACAATTGAGAGACATTAGGGCTTTTCTCCCCCTCATCTCGTCCAAGAGGGGAGAATCCCAGAAGACCCAGCCCTGGTCAGCAAGCAGGCTGGAGCACTAAAGGCAACTCCTTAAGCCATAAGGCCAACTGACATTCCTGAAAAACTACCTCCATGACCCCAAGGGCCTATATTTGGGGCCACTGAGATAGAGGCATCCAAACCAAACATGTGCACTGGTGGGTGGCGGGCAAAGTGGAAGAAAAACAAAGGCAAGCCATTCTTCATGCAGGAGGGCCCAGCTGACCAGAGCCAGCCAGCTTTCAGCTGTAGGTCACCAACCCCAAAACAGCTCCATCAAGGCCTCATGCCGCAAGCTGGACAAATGGACAAAGCTTGTCTTCCCTTATCTTGCCTTTCTTCTGAGATTCTTCTCTCTTGGGTGCAGTGAGGGATCAGACCCTGCGCAGTCTTACAACTGTAGCCCCACTGCCCAGCTGACCTATTTGGTGTTGATGGGCTGGATGGGGTAGCCCTCTTTTGCACACCAATTATATGTCAATTTGGGGCATTCAAGTTAAAATACAGTTAAGTTATGAATGGGGTATGTGTGGAGGGTAATAAAGGTAAAGAACAAACAAGCATATTGAAAGTATCTGCCCAGGGGTCACTGCAGTCTGGGCTGGCTGGTTTGGGCGCAGCAGGCAAGAGAGGAGAAGGCATGTGTTGCTGGCTATGGAGCGGTGGCATCTGGTATAAGAAGTGGTGTTGGGGGGAGTTGTTCCTTGGGAAAGTTACAGGTGCTGAGCTGGGACTGCTTGGGTTCGTGGAGCAAGACCAGGTGCCTTGCCCAGTCCCAGAGCTGTGATTCTCTCAGCTGGACAAGAGGCTGAGTTCCCTTCAAGCAGGAGGTTCCTCAGGGGCGAGAAATGGAGCTGCTGGGAACTGTAAGCAATGGCTACCTATACATATGCTTGGAGGTGGAAGTAGGGGCATTTTAAATAGTGGTTCCTGGAGAGCCACTCTAATTAAAATGGCACACCATGTATTAAGCTCCCCCCTGCCTTGGGATGCTTTAACTAAAGCTCATTCTATGAGTTTTAGTTAAAGCACCCCTGTAGCCGTTTTGAAACATGGAGTAGAGGCAAGGGGAGGCTTAATACACGTGATGCTGAGGCGATGCTAGAGCATTCTAATTCAAATGCAGATTCATTTAGTTAATTCAATTCAGTTAATTGACTCTGCTTGTCTGTGTTCTAATTAGAACACAAACAAGCATGTCTATAGGCAGCCATTGTTATGGACAGCCTCTGTTCCCAGGGGTCCTCCAGGGTCTTTTCTCCTGAGAGTCAGCTCCGTCATAGCAGCTTGCCAGTGTCCAAAGCACATCTAATATATTGTCCACCCCCCCAAAATCATGAGATGTTTTTAACCATGAGATTTTAAAAAAATAATTAATTGCAAGGTCTTCTTGCTTGTCTTGTGCTAATTGGTTTCTTGGAGGTCCCATCTTTTGGCATTTCCTTGCAACTGTAAGAACTATAAACTTATTTAACAAAACAAAAAAAAGACTCCAAAAAGGGCTATTCTCAGGAAATGACAGGGCACTAAGATTTGGGGCTTTAAGAAAAATGCCGAATATGATGACATGCTTAGAAATAACGCAGAAGCTGGCATAATGCTGTGCTTCTAAAGCCATTTTTGAGCACTACAGACAGAGAATTGGGTTCTAATCTTGGTACCAGCTGCTAAATTCAAGGCAACTGTATTTGTAAGGAGTGCCCTAGAAACCTGTACCCAAATACGATAAGGAGAAGAGACTGCTATGTGAGGAATGCCCATCTGTGACGATAAGAAGGAGACATCGGTACTGGGTAAGGGGGACATAAAGGAAAACAAGAAAAGACAGGGAACTGGGTTAAAGGGCTCATTATAATACTAAAAAGCACACCCCCAGGTGGAGAGAAAGTATGCTAATGAAACATACATGTATGTAAATGAGGTACATGGCTTAAACACAGGTAT
>JAGPOW010002911.1:439365-464728 GCA_030014935.1 Caiman crocodilus
CCCCCCCATGCCAGTCACCTCTGCCAGTTGTTGTAACCTTGAGAGCGTGGCTGTAAACCTCACAGTCTTGCTTTGTCTCTTAAGGGTCCATTTTTGCTCCAAGTCTCTGCATAACGAGATGTAAATCAGAATAAATTGGGATGCCTAATTATTCCCAGGCCTCTTGTTCATCAGAGGAGGCTCATCTTGGTCATGTGACCATTGTTATCTTCAGTTGGATGATGTACCCACAGTCAGGGGATGAAGGGCTGCTTCTTTCTAGCCCTTCTGTGTGTCAGACTTCATGTTACTGCACTCAGCCATTTCCTGCCTTCTAACCAGGATCCTGAGCTAGCAGGTTCAAACTGCTTGGCACCATAAAAACGTCCAGTATCGGCAGGGAGCTAATGTATCTTCTGGGAGATGAATCTTTGCTGTGGAGTACGAGCAAAATTATCCCTTTCCAGGTAAAGATAAGTTTTCAGGGGCGGTGCATTGCTTTGATTCCAAATTAACTTCTATAATCCTCAGTTTACACAACAGAGCAAAGCCATAAGAGCAGTGCAAAAAGAGGTTCTGGAAACAACTGCTTACCTGGTTGTAGTTACTGGCATCTGCCTTCCTGAGGGACTCTTGTATTGGCTTTGACTTTTGTCAGTACTAAAAAATTTGCAGCTTCCTTCTAATGTGTCAGAGCTGGCCACAGACTGTGAAATCTGGGATTGGAGCGTGAGGCCCGTTGCATACACTTGTCTTCATCTTTGTTTATCTAGGGAGATCCCATTCTTTGCTGCTGTTTCAGAGCCTCAAACTTTTGTCTTTAAAGTGACACTGGCCATTTAAACACTACTGTTTATTCTGAGTTATTTTATCTTCCATTATACAGTTACAAATGGCACCAAAAAGGACTGTCACTGCAATCAGAATAAAACATGTGTGTGTCTATTCTTACTGTCTGTCCCATTTGTCAGCATTTTGTGACTACTGTATTATTTACTTCAATCTAAGATAGCCCTGAATTTAAGACAACCACTCAATTATTAAATTCAATACATGGAAAATGCATATATTTTGTTATAATTTTCCAGGTACAGAATCTAATTATTGGAGGGTAGCTCTTAGTTCATCTGCCCCGCTATTACAGAAGGGCAAGTAGTGGGCAAGCAAATGGTATGGAGTGGTCAAGCAGCTTACCCCCCTGCCTGCACCCCCAATCTCTGTTCTCCACTGCTTCCCCCAGTCTCTGCCGTCTCCAGCCTGCACAGCCTCTGCCGTGTGCTGGCAGGTTCCATTCCTTTCCTAGCCTGGGGCACTGAGCATGGCTTCGGGTTAGCTATGCTAGGAGGGATGTGTACTGCTGCTACGAGGCTGGGCTGGGGTCACGCTCAGTGCCCCAGGCTGCAGTGTGCATGAAGCCTGATGGTGCAGAACAAGGGTAAGATGGGAGGGAGAGGGGCAGGGGGAGCAGAGGCGGCATGGGGGGTAATGAGGGGAAGAGGCTGCAGCAGATGGCAGGTTGCAGAAATGGTAGGGAGGAAGAAGGGAGGCAGGCAGCAGCTGCAGCTATGGCCTCAACTCTGGGAAGGGGCTGGAGTCTGAGCCACAGCAGCCACTTGTTCCTCCTCCCTTCCCATGCCCTCATGCTTGATTCCAAGACAAGGGGCTTTTCTTCCCATTATAAATTGCAGGGGAGGGGGGAACCTGTCTTAGTGAAATGAATTACCATATATACTCAATTCTATTCCCCATTTGTGTTCTGTAAGTGAATTTCTTCTGTTGTCTGCCTGGGCTCTTGGGGCACAATCTGAGAGAGAGAAACATTAAGATGTGAGCACAGGTCAACAAAAATTGGTAGGGCTCTTTACTGGAAGGAGTAGGACCTGAAAGTGCTTTGAAAGCTTCTTTTTTCCAAGGAAAAAGTGACTGGCTATTACTAAAAAGCAAACTCTCTGCTTTCTTTAAAACCTGCTGTGTTTGGTGGGGGGTGAGGTATGCTCGGAGCATGTCCATTGGATCAAACATGGTTGGCAGGGCAATGCCTGCTTTGTGAATCTTGCTGAGGCTTACTGATGAGAGAAGTGCCCAGCAGCAAAATACCATTAGGATGCAGGCTGCTGTGCACACCCAAAATGTAGGGGCCTATAGGACATTAAAGTTGGGAACTTAAAAGGATTTGAGGGTACTACAAATATGGGAGGGATTTTATCAAAAACAATAGGACCATAAAAATAGCAATTAGGTGCTGAGTGTCATCACTTAATTGCTGATTGTTTTGGTGGAATCTATAACCCTAAATTAGCTACATGGATATACCCTTATGCTTTTAGTTGGGCGCACTCTCTCTAGCCCTAACCTCCAACTATCCATGTTACAAACCCATGAGCCCTCCTTTTCCCTGATCTTCAGCAGCCTAGCCTGTCTCCAGGAGCTCTCTTGAGCATTAGAGCCTGAGGTTGAATTTCTCTCCTTTCTGCAGTGTGTTCACAGCTCAAGCCCTACAGTACTTGGGTAGCATAGGGAGTCCTCTGCTTGGCTCTTATGCACCCCCCTTTTTGCCTCTCCTGCTTTTCTCTTGGGTAGTAGAGACAAGTAGTAGGCATGACTCCATCTGGGAGTTTGCATTAGAGAAGCCTGCCTAGGAATGAGCCTTCCCACCACTACTTTTTCCTTCTGTGTTTTGCATTACGCAGTAGCAAGGCAATGCAGATGGGGGTGTGTGGGTGGCTTTTGTGGGTTGTAGCTGTTGAAGGCAAGCCTTCAACTCAGCAGAAGATACAAGGGTAGACCTGCCCTATATTTTCTATACATTGCCTGAAACATTGAGATTCTTATGTTTGGGATTCACAACACTCAGCACTCTAAATAAGGAAACTCCAAAGCCAGTTCAATAAGAAGAGCCAAAGAGAGTGGTGTGTTTGACACTGCGTCTCCTTTCTGGGCGTCAGTGACCTTCCTGCAGCCCTGAGAGAGAGACCTGTGTGAGACAGATGGTCAGCTTGAAGCCCTCCCCTGCCCACCCGTGTCAGCAAAGGATTTGGCTGCATGGTAGAGTTCTGCCAGCAGAGCTACATCAGTGCTTACATTTTCAAGTGTATGTGTATGGTGGTTGGGAGGCATGGCTGGGATTGGCAGCAGGGTTTGCTTGTGTGTGGGGTTGAGCTGGGAGGCAGTAGTTAGGGGTGAGGATAGATGAATTGGAGGTCTCTGGTTTTGGGGTGGTGTTTGGGGACTCCTGTGAGTTGCTTGTTTGTTCTGATCTGCTCTGGGCCTTTTGGGTGGGGAAGGAGACAGATCTAAAAAAAGAAATAAAGATATACTGCTGATGTCTTCTTTGAGGCTGCCAGGTTCTACGATGGATCTGGTCCTGAGCCTATCCCCCATTGTGTATTGAGTCCCAACGGCCCCTGCCTGGAGCTTGATGGGTGGTGAGTCAGTCTGTTAGGAACCGGAGTAAGCGTTTTCGTTGGTACAATTCTTCCCATGCAAGATGAAGTCTCATGCAATATATGACCTACTACATTCATTAAACTTTATGTGCTAAGCAGAATATGTTAACAATATTAAAATAATTGCTGATTTGGCCAGTCTTTTAGTATTCCAGAAAGCTTTTAAGAAGTAACTTAGCCTTTGTTAAGTAATCTTAAAGCAGATGAACATTGCATAGATTATTGCTGTTTGACCGCCTGGAGTCATGCTCTTACAATTAACTTCACACTGAAATGAACAATAGTCAAGCACTAATGTAATGTGCTGGTTCATATGGGTTTTCTTTTCCCTAGCTATCACTAGCTACAACTGGCTCTGCAGCAGTAATATTGGAGTGTTACTTCCATTCTATAATGCAATATTTAGTCGCTGATAATTGTCGGATAATTGCCGTTGAGGTTAAGCTTCTTTTCCTTGATTTTAAATGAGAGGTGAATTTTTATAGCAATTTTTTTATTGAAAACATTCAATCACTTTACCAGTTATCATAGCCAACTCCTTCCCACTCCCTTACAGGATTTGTCAGTCTTTAAATATATCTGTTCAGGGACTTTCTGCAATTATATAATTAATTGTGTGAATATAACTAATATAATTAATTATGTGAATTATATTAAGTATGATTATATATTAATTAAATCATTGCAAAAGGTCTTTGAACAGATGTATTTAAAGACTGAAAAATCTTGGGGTAGGGGAGCTCTGCTGGCAGAATTTTATGTCTATATCTTTATCTAATTTTTTTTGGTGCAAGTTTTGGCCCAATTGGCTGGATACATTCTTTTCCTAACTGACTTCCGTACACACTGATGTATCATATTCTGAAAGCTCATGCAGCCATTTTCACATCAGCTTTTGGCTCTAGATACCTCTACTGAAACAACGAGGGACTTATCTAAATTTTGCTCAAGACTGACTGTGTCTACATGAGATGCTGATTGTGCAGTTGTTACTACGTAGTCATTTAGTACTTGTGTACAAGTACCCACTAACTGGAGCTACTGCACAGTAATGTCACGAAATGGCTTTTAGGTGATGCTGACTGCATAGTAGCTCATTATTAGTGCGCCGTAGCAGCGCTTCATGCTTTCTGCCATGCAATGTTACTGTGCAGTTGTAATGAGCTACTGCTCAGTCAGTGTCTTGCGTAGCTGGGCCACTAAGTTTTTAATTGAACAGAAGACAGGGTCCTGCTCCCTTGCATGCCTGGCATCTGTATAGCACAAAATTAATTGCACCGATGTTATAACACTGCAGTGTAACATGAGGTTTCACGTGTTTCTCACAGTCAGTATTTATTAAGATACATTGGTTGCATTTGTAGCCCACTGAGGCTGTAAATTAGATTGAAAGAATATGGCTTGAGGTTTAAACACTGTTGGGTGAAACCCTGGACCCATTGAAATCAGGGACAAAACTCCCATTGATTTGGGGGGGGTGGGAGGAAAATGGTTTCATGTTTCTGTATGGTTGTAAATACACACACTCATGACGACAAAGGCAAATCAGTGCCAAACAGCTCACTGGGTTAATGCATTTAAGGCACTCCTATTTCTACAGCAAATAATAGACACGGACTCCTAAATGGGCTCAGATGAGAGCCCCTTTATAGGTAGGTCCCGAGGGCAGCTCAAGATTTTGAGGGCTCGCATTCACACCTTGGGTGCTGTAACAAGATGCATTCACTGCTTTGTTACAGCTTCTTGGCAGATGTGCGTTCTCCTTTTTTTTCCTGCTATAAGTGGAATTCACACATTAAGAGGCCAGGTGACTTCCGAATGGAATTTCTTCATTCCCTAGCCCTCAGGGTGCTTAGAGACTAACTTTGTCAGGGAGGAATAAGGTTTTGTAGGTAACAACCTACTTTTTCAGATGCCGTTCATGACATTTGACAAAGTAGGCTGTCACCTGTGAAAGTTTACGCTTTTTTCACAGTTAGTTTCTAAGGTGTCACTCTGCCCTGACTTCAGACTAACACTACTAATTACCTCTCTTAGGCCTTCAGGAAATTTCCCATGTTTTCTTCTTGGCCTGAGGAAAAAAAATATAATGTTTGAGCAAAAAGGATTATTTTTCTCATAATGTTTTGTCTCTACATTTTCTTTGCTCCTTTATCTAAAACTGGTCTGGCACTTCAGCTGGGGGATTCATAGGCTGATGGTATTTTGGCATTGTCTCAGTGAAACTCCATTTATTTCAATGGGGGTTAAGTTCCTAGACACCTTTGGGAATCTGGGGTGGCGTTTCTAAGTGACTGGCATGCTTGGTGAAATTCCGTTTGGCTTTGGCTGAGATACGAATGTATGTTGCACACGTGCTCCACTCTTTATCAAGTCAGGTTATTTTTACTCCTGCCGACATCTGCACCGTCTTCGTGCCTGCACTGGTATGGCACCTATTGGACTGCATCGTGGGATACCCAGATTCTCTATCTGGTCTTTTCACTCATGTTCAAGGTAGCCTTAGACAAGCAATTTCCACCCTGTGCTCAGTTTCTTCACTGTAAAAACAGCTAATGCTACCAATGTCTTTTACAAGGCTGTTGGAGAGCTAGTGATGTAAAGTCTTATGTAAGAGGTAGGTATTATATTATTACTTAGCTGTGAGTGGAATTTTTTTGTAGTGCAGAGGTTTTTAAGGGATATAGTTTGTGAGGGTGCATCTGGCATTAGTTAGCTTCAGTGCTAATAATGCCTGTAATAAAAAAGCCTTCCTGGGAGCCTTACTTCTTGCCATTCTATTGTGCAGGACAGCGTTTTCCATTGCTGCTAGCAAGGAGTTGAGCAAGACTGATTTTGTTTGGTTTTGTTTTGTTTCATCTTCTTTCTCTCTTAAGAACTAGGGAATTTCCTACAAGAACAATGCTGAATACTTAAGGCTCTCAAGCAGAGAAGAACACTGAGTGCACACACCCTAATTATGGTTGCCTGTACAACCTTAATTTGCTTTCTTAAGTTCTCCTATTTGCATGCATGAATTACAATACAGTCTTTCATTACATGCTCACATGGCATTTTCCCAATATTTTTCAGCATTTGGTGTAGAAACTGGAGGGTGCTTAGTATATGAGGCAGCGCTGTTTGGGTTTCTTCCCTCTGAGGTTGCTCTCTGTGATAAGATTTGTCATTCTGGAGGCCTCTGAGGCTATGACTTTATCTATACTTACCTTGCTTTGCTGCCAGGACTTGTGGTCTGCCTGTCCATGCTAGCAGAGCACAGACAGCTGCTGAAAGGACTGTGGCAGCTGGCAGAATGTATGGGAGTGTCTATATGTGCCTTTGGCAGGGGGTTCCTGTCATTGCAGAAGAGTTTCAGGAATGGGTGCACTCAAAGTTTTTCTGGCAAGACTCCAGGTCTGCTGGCAAGACTTCGAAGTGTCGACAAAGCTGGTATGTTTTCAGGCTGATTATTGCATTTTCTGTCTGGGGATCTGAAATTAAATTTAACTACACTCTGACTGGTTGTCTCAATAGACTTATATAAATACTCCACCCATCTGGCATATAGAAGTCTCTATAAAAGAAACAAGAAACTCCTTATACTCTTGATCCTGTGATTAAATCCCATCCAACTGATTGTTTATCTCCTGCTGGTCTTATGTCAGGGTTAATCATCACCTCACTATATGCAACCTGGGAGGCTTCAGAATCATCAATAAATAGCCTTTTAGCTGTTGACAGTAAAGTTAGGCTTGGGCAATTAAGAGCTCTGCTGTCCCCTACCTCCTTGGCTCATAGGCATTAGAGAGGTGTTATTAAAACCTAACAATTCCACTAGAACTTTAAATGGCTCGTATGAATCATGAAGGAACCTTTTTCCTATGGGGCAATGAGTACACATGCACTTCTTCATTTGCCTGGCATCTGGGAATGAAGAAGTCATTTCACCATCAGACCAGCATTAAAAGTCTATGAAATTAAAGATACATGATGAATGACACGTGCAGGACTAGCCGAGTGAGGGAGAACAGCTGCTTACATGCCCCCCAGGACCAGAGGCATGCTAAGGTGGTGCAGGGGAAGATGGTCAGATGATGGTCACTGCTGGTAGTGAACCTGCAGCAGTTCCAGGAGGATGGGGCAATGAAGGGAGTGCCTGATTGCAGGGCCCTGTCCTCTGCCACAGTTAGCTGTACCAGCCAGGGCTAATTGGAAAGTTTTCCATTGGAACTGTTTTGTTGTGGTAAATCAAGGTCCTGACATAACACACAATTTCCACAAAAAAATCTTTTCGATTCTTTTCAAATTGGAAAGCTGCACACCCCAAACCCCTAAATATTCCAGTTTGGATGTGTCACTAGGAGCCTCCTAGGGCTGTAGTTCTGTTGCCCTATGAATCCATTACCCTCTCTAGCCAGGCTTCCTGCTAAACTACATCTCCCATGATGCACTGGGGCCAGGGTTTCACATGGTGTCTCTATTCCCCGAGGTCAGACCTTGGCACATATTGAAGGTGTATGGTAGCCCAGAACCCTATCCTAAAGAGGAGAGTGAAAGGATATGGCACCAGCATTTCCCAATTGAAAGGTAGGACTTTTCAGAAACCATCTGGTGGGTTTGAGCCCTCACCCCCCCTGCAAATCCAAATTTGTGATGGAAAGAAGCACTGTATTTTGGCCAGGTTTAATAGCAATATACGTGTGTTATGAAGAGACACGTTTGTCTCCGTGGAGCATGATTCCAATTTCTATGTAGACGTAATACTTTTCTTTACTCCTAAGGCCTGGGGAACGGGGGGGTTTGTGGGCACTCTGACCCTCTTTTACGAAGGTAGGAGGGGAACGCTGGAATTTAGTTTTTTACAGCAGTATTAAAAGTGCCGTCCTTTTTTCAGAAAAACAGTTGTATTCAATGTACTTTAAAAGTTGTTCTGTCATGGGTGTGGAGCTATTTTTGCCTTAAAATTACCATACATAATTAGAAAGGAAACTACCGAACAACAAAAAGGTTCCCTGTCACTAGGTTACTGGATTATAGACATGCTTCAAAGCTGGTGATTTTCCCAGAGAATGTGCACGAAGCATCTGTGTTACCGTTATGGTTTCCTAAAGTGCCCAAACAAGTGCATGCTAAAGTTTCACCAAACTTTGAAAGGTTTAAGAATTCCAGGAAGCAGATGCAGCCAATGCAGCAAATATTTGTTACTTATAATCCCATAAGGATGCTGAGAGGAGTCATGTTCCCAGACTAACTGCTGTGTGATGATGGTCAGATGCAGGAGTGCTGGCTAAGTCCAAAGATTGGTAACAGAGCCCCGGCCCCTCCTACTGAAGGTATCTGGTGCAGCACTGGCTTTGGTAAGCAGTGATCAGATCTTGGGTAAGATGCCTGGTCACTGCAGCAGAAGTATCACTAATTGACAAAGGTTTTGCAGCAGGAACAGATCTGCACCAGCAAAACTTACATACATTGCTGGAAGGAAAACTGAGCTTAAATTTTTTCCTCCCATCTCAGCCAGGGCTCACCCTGCCTCTGCCTTCATCTGTGGACCCTGTTTCCCATAGAAACCCTCTCCCTAGTATTTCTCTCACATCCCACTGCCAAGGCAGATATGTTCCAGAGGTGCTGTGTATTTGAAGGAATCTGGCTAAATTCCTATGTGCAGAACACGGATTTGATAGGAGCATAACCATGAACCATCAGCCATGTGAGCCTATGAAGCTCACTGTGAAGAACCTCATCCCACAATGACCAGTGGTGAGGAGCATGCAGGATAAACGCAGGATCCTTGGAGACCCATTATGTATGCCAGCCCTACCCACCTGCTCCCACTGTCTGAGCCGAAGCCAGAAATGTGGCAATAACGCTGCACTTGAAGACTCCACCCTTGCATCCACCACCCAGGCACAACTGAGTTGTCTCCATTGCTTAGGAGCGGTGCCCCCAGGATCCTGGAGAAGCAGTATAGATGCATCACTGATGGACACATGGAGCCAGAGCACAGATGCCAAGTCACTTCTCAGTCCCCTACAACAGCCGTCTCATACTTTGTTCTGGTGCCACACAATAAAAGATGTGGAAATGAAAAGATTTGTTGAACAGCTTGATTTTGCACTTTGAAGAAGAGAGGGTGAAACCTTGTTGCATCCAGAAGGCAGAGAGAAATGAATGTGGAGGTTGGTTCCTCAACTGGGATAAGGCAGAGCACTGCTGTCCTGGTGGAGGTGAGGATCTGGCCTTGGTCCTGGAGAGCAGAAGAGCTGCTCTTGGCGTGCACCAATCTTATATCTTTACAGCCCATTGAGCTGGCTGCAAGGCTGACAGATGAGCTTCTTGTCTTTAAAAGTACACTGAAGCTCAGCTCTTCCCAATTTTTTGGGTTCACAGCTGGCTTTGTAGACAAGGGTAAGCTCTGCTGGCCGTGGGACATATAGCTGGCAGAAGGGAATTAAATACACTGCATTTGCTTGCCCAGCTCATCTGAGACACATTAACCACCACCAGTGGTCAGATTCTCACAATTGTTGGGAGCTCTCAGCTGAAATCAAGGGATGAGATGCAGAGAAGAGATTACAAGATGCCCTTTTCAAATAATATTGCCTTAGACAACAAAGGGTGAACCCAGTAGGGATGCAATGTGCTAGTCCTTGCTGGCAGATGGTGTAGCTGGAAATTCTTTTATACAGTCTCATTGAGCTGTAGGACTAGAGTGGGCTGCTGGCGTCAGCAAGGGGGGCAGAGGGAGAGGGAAAGAAGGTTTCTTATTGAACAGACCTAGAGCTTACTGTCCACTGCATATAGCAGCTGGAGCAATGTCTTTTGAAAATGCCTATGTCTTCCCAACGGGAGCTACGCTGTTACCCACCAAAATGAGTATAATTAGCATCATCACCAGAGGAAGTGGCAGACTTTTTCCTTTGGCTTTGCACACACTTAGCAATGAGGCAGTCTGGTTCCTTTTAGCTTTCTCTTGAGGTTTAGTGTTTTCCTGTGGAAATTCAGTGGTTAGGGATTGGAACTGGGGAAATGTTTTACCTGAAACCATTGTTAAGCTAAAGGGGATTCAGTGGAACCAGCAAATTGTGCAGATTCATGTCTATTGCACCAAATTGTTCCAAAAAAGCCCTCCAGAAAAAAAAAATTGAAAACAAAATGTGAAGGATATTGATTTTGGAACTTCCTCTTCCTTAGCACATACTCTCTGCTTCCCCACCCCAAAAAGTTACAGAAGAGATGGGCACTGCCATAGGCAGGCTTTAACTGGCCACAGTGGTGTTTTGTGAAGAGCCCAGTCCTTTTGGGGTGTGTGATGTGGCCTCTGAGTGCACCTACCAGACTGGACTCCTCAGGATTGGGCAGAAGAATATCTTGCTTCTGGATCCCAATAAGGCTTTGGTGAGAGGTGGGTGCTGAGATTCTTGGATTGCAGCAGTTCTGGGCATGTGCAGAAGCAGAATTTTAGGGACCTTTAAAATCAAATAGAGGGGCCTAGTGAGTTTGGTGTCTCAGGGTTAGGCAGTAGGTGTGTGCGTGCATGCATGTGTGCGTGCACGCATTGTGGGGTGAGGGGAAGGAGTTGTATTGCAATTTTGGGCATAGGTGCCTGAAATTCACCCGTCCTGAAGTCCTTTATGGAGTCTCTACATGCCTTCTTTTCCCCAGCTACAAAATCAGGATCATAGCACTTCCACAACTCACAGGGGCATCCTGTTCATTAGCACATGTAACGAGTAGGAAGGTCTCAGCTGCCCCAAAGACAAGACCATGGAATCATGTAAGAGAGGTGAAGTTTCCTGGCTGGTTGCAATGGCCTTCAGAGATTTCTCATGTCATGTTCCCTTATTCCACTTATGCCTATGCTACACCCAGACACAGCCTTTCTTATCATTGAATTGTGCCCCTGCATGTGCGACGGCTGCTAACTCATGCTGACACCCTCACTAGACAGGTCTGAAGAACACCCTCTGCCCAACAGAAGATGTAGCAGCCTGGTCATGTCACACCTTAGATTTTGTCATGGGTTTTCATGGGTGTCACTTGGACATATGTAATGTTTATGTTGAAAGGTGATAAACGTGGCAGATATATGGAAGATTTAGAGACTCTTGGATCAGCATTATAAATATTACATGCATGTTTCCTAGGTTAGCCAGCAGTTGTTCCTGACTACATGAGTCAGCTCAAGGCTATTTGCTTAAGTCCCTTGGAGACCATGAATGTAAATGCCCAGTGGTGAAAAAGTGCACGTGCCCAAGTTTCAGAAACCTTCAGTACTGAAGAAACAGCCCATGCTGGTGTTATTTGGCTCAGGAAGCTTGGGAGCACAGAAGGCTAGAGGTGCAGCAAAGGCATGGCTTTGCTTCTGAGGCGCTCACCCTCCCTCAGTCCTGGAATGGAAAAGGGGCCATGACCGGTCTAGGGAGTGGGCCTGGTAAACGTAGGCCCTACCAGCATGTCCGTGCAGAAGCAGGGTGATTCTTTGGTAAGGGGCATGGATATCAGCTGTGAATGGTTTTATGGCTGGCTTTCTCTTCATTGCTTTTGTTCTGAATACGTAGGACTTTGCCAAGGAAGGTTCATGCTGGTCACTGAATAGCCCAGTCATTGCCTGGAGAGAGGGCAAGATTGCAGGTACTAAGCTAAATCCTGTCTTGTGGAAGTGACTGGTTTCAAGGGAGAGGGACATGGGCTCCTGCCCCTGGAAAGGTGACAGCTAGAGGCCTAAGACCTATAGGGGAAGTCATGGGGTCTGAAGCGCTGCTAATATGGTAACTGGCAATTTTATCAGCCCGTGCCAGGGGAACACATTACTAAAGCACTCCATTTAAAAAGAAAAATCAAACAAATGGGTAGACCAGCAGAAGAGAGCAGCAGGACTTCATGGCTCATAAGGTAAAAATACAGGACCTACAGAACATTTACTCACCTCATTAAAACGTTTCTCCTCTTGTTACATCCAAGTTACTACAGTGCTTGTCTGATTACAAGCCTGCAGGAGGTACCCAGACCAGTTTCTGTTTGGGGCAACTTCCCAGCCAAAGCAAAGTCATCCGGTAGAGCTGTTTGCAGTATGTAGGATTCATAAAGTTAAGCTACAGAGTATGTGAAAAGCACAGTCTTGGAAAATCCTTGCTTGAATCAAATAATATGTTGAAGGAGAACTAGACACAGGACAGAGCAGTGAAGCAAAGCCCAGACTGTGACATGAACCACTAGGTAAGGCCACGAGAAACGTTAAAATCTGTTTGCCGTCTCCCATCCCAGGTGAGTTCTGTCTTCTTTCAAGAGAATTTTGTTCAGAGCAAACTGGGTCAAAGAGTGCTCCCAGTTAAGCTCTGTTGGCCCCACTGGATTCAGGGAGGTTGTATGGTAGGGAAGAGCAGCTCTTAGCTCGTGCTGGAACTATAGTTACAGCAATGGAGAACTAACGTACAACAGGACATACTTTTCTTCATCGGTTCTGCAGAGAGTGTTTTAGCTCCACTCATTGCTCTCCTGCAGGAGGGCAGGAGAGAGCAGGAGGTGTCGGCAAGGATATTCCATTAAAAATAGCAAGAAATCAGAGTGCAGCAGCTGGAAATTATAGTTGAAAATCAGTTGCAAGGAAGTACATATTTTGCCTGCTGTGGTGAAGGTTTAAAATCAGTCAGACACCTGCATTCTTTTTCTTAAGGGCAAACTTTTCTTTAGTTTGCTATAGGCCTTAGTATCAGGGTTTCAAAGCATTTGTTAACTGGCTTGGAGATGTGTCTCAGAGAATGAGTAAATACATACGTCTGCTGGCAGGCTTCTCTCAAGGAACCAATTGCTCCTGCAGATGAAGCACTGTGTAAATTCTAGCGTGGGCCTGAACAGTGGAACCAAGGGTAATGACTCAGAGGGAGAAAAATGAAGACTTTTTTTTTTCTTTTCCCCCCTCAAGGACACCACTGTGGCATTGACAAGGCAGTTTTTCTTCATATTGATTGATGGGGTATCCAATACAATAGGAGAACCTCTAAGACTATCAGGGGAAATGAAGAAGGTTATCTGGAAGGCAACTGCATGCCATTTGCTCACTGTTCTAAGAACTGAAACAATAAACTACTCTCATAAAATTGTGTATTGCCTCTGCAGAGAGCTTGTAGGAGGCCTGTCCACTCATTTCTACAATTATAAATAATAACATTTGGTCTAGACAGCAGTAAAGTGGTCAGATAATGACTGTTAAAGTACAAACCCCTATGCACTGGGAGCCTGAGTCAGTAGATGCATCATTAGAAAATTATCAGTGTTGTCTTTTTCCTCAGCCTACGCAGCACCTCCTCCTCTTAGCCCCAAGAGCAAATCTGGGTAGTCCTAGCCTGGCACAGGACTCTGCTTCCTTTCCACAGGATTGAGGGCAGGTTTTTCTCTTCCCCAGCCCAGTCTGCTGCCTCTCCCTGTCCCCACTGCTGCTCCAGTCCTGGCTGTACCTTGCTGTGTTTTGGGATCAGAACATGTGAGCACTGTTGCCAGCGCTTGAGACTCAACCAGCACAATTGCACTCATAGCTGCAGGCCATGTCATGATGATGCAGAGGGTTTGGCCTTCCTGTGATGCTGGGGAAGCAAATCCAGTACACTTCCCTCACAATGCACTGCAGTCTGACAGAGGTGGGCCCAGGCTACCAGTCCTGGGACCATAGTCACCTGGGCTGACTCCTGTTGTTATTGCTTTGCCCCTCATAACACTTACTGCAAGTTGTACCTTAAAAAGGAAGGTCAGCTCTCATCCATGGATCTGTTCAGATTGCTATCTAAGGTTGCTCTCATGTTATGGAGCCAAACCTTACCACTTTGGCACATCATCTTTGAAAAACAGTATGTAAGGGCAGATGCTTGGTAACCCAGGCTAACACAGGGTTCCTAGTCACCCTCCAGCAGCTAGCTCGCATCTAGAGAGGTAGAACCCTGATCTAGCAGGTAGGAGAAAATCACAGGTTCTTGACCTGAATCTTGAAATTTTGGGCCTGGCAATCCTGTAGCAAGCAACCAGACATTCAGTTTTATTATTAAGAAGCTGAGTTGAGTCATAATTGACTCCAAGATGAACATGAGCCGGCAGTGTAATGAGACCGTCAACAAGGCCAATGGCACCTTGTCGTGCATTAGCAGGTGCATGGCTAGTAGAACAAAGGAGGTGAAGCTCCCTCTCTATGTGGCACTGGTCAGGCCGCAGTTGGAGTACTGTGTCCAGTTTTGGGGGCCGCACTTCAAGAAGGATGTGGGGAATCTCGAGAGGGTCCAGAGGAGGGCCACTTGCATGATTAGTGGCCTTCATGATGGACCCTATGGAGGGAGGTTGAGAGAGCTGAATCTCTTCAGCCTTCACAAGAGATGGCTGAGGAGAGATCTTGTGGCTGCCTATAAATTTATTAGGGGAGGTCAACGGGGAATAGGGGAAGCGCTGTTTACTAAGGTGCCCCAGGGAGTGACTAGGAATAACGGGTGTAAAGTAGTTGAGAGTGGATTTAGGTTAAATATTAGGAAGAATTTTTTCCTTTCCATCTGACTGGATGCGTGCTTTGTAGCATGTCCATTGGGAACGGCAAGGAAGTACTTGCTCTGGCTGATGACCTATTGCCAAGGTTATTCTCATTTTACATACAGTGCTGTTGACGTACACAGGGCCTTGCAAAGCAAACTTGGACACACTATTCTTCTTCTCAGTTTACACTGCTATGATGATTAAAGTTGCATCTATGTTCTCCTACTATTCTGGTATCAAAGAGCCAAATAATTAAAAGTTAGCATAATTTTACCCAAAGAGCCCTCACTCAGTCTGATCAATATCTCCACATTCCATGCAGCTCTTTTTTTGCTTGATAATTAAACACTGTCTCTATACTTGATAGGACTCAGGGTTTAAAGGGGAAGTTAGGAGTGAATATATTTTATCATACCAGCCATCCACTTCTGTTGGTGTCTGGTATCCAGCAGTGGCTAATACTGCATGTTTCAGAGAGCGGTATGAATCCCAGTTGTGCTCTGATGATCCTACTAGAGCTTTCAACAGCCTTTGATGCAGCTGACTATGAGGGGCTGATAAAGTGTTTAGAGGACCTGGAAGGTATTCGCAGGACAGCTCTAAATTGGTTCTGTTCTTGTAGCAGGGAGGTCCCACAGGGGGGTGATGAGCAAGTACACGTGGTCTCCTTGGGACCTTTCCAGGATCGTCAGCTAGGGACAGACATTCAAAAAGCCTGAGCCTGAATTGATTCAATCTTTGCAGGTTAGTCGAAGCTGACTAGGGTGAAATGGTTTGAAACTGGATAGACGTTCTCTCTGGACTGAGGAAATTCAGGTACATGACTGCGGTGGCTCAGGCTAGAAATTGGGGGGCACCAGAGCAGCCCTCCCTTCCTTTCTGCAGGGGGCAAGATTGCTAGAACATGAATGAGAATGTGGTCATAAGATTAAGACCAGTCTTGAGAAGCCCTGGGGCAGATTCCCTCTCCTCAGACTTTAATAACATCAAGATGCAGCGGAAAAGTAAAGGGGAAAGGGCCCCAAAGGGAGCCAGGTTGACAAGGGCAGAGCAGCCAGCATGGGGCATTGTGGCCACCCCTGGGCAGTTCCCTTTCATTCACCTACTCTGTAGACTAAATGGCTCTAATCTATTTTAGCCCGAATGTGTTAATTATGCTGGCCTGTCTGAGTGTGCATATGATCTAGTCATCCTGCATTTATCCTGCAACCCTTGTCTGGTTGCCTTGATGAAAGATCTAATGGTGTTTACTCGTGATCTGGGGAAAAAAAATGAGGGGGGCAAACGTCATTTGGGCTCCTAAAACCTAGTCCTCTGGTTACCGAAAGGGTTGCAGACGGAGTAACTGCCACAAAGAATGTTTTTCAATATTTACCTTTTCGATGGCTCAGGCTCCAGCGAGGTTGCACAGTTCAAGAGCTGCGCGTGGCTGGAGCCCATAGAATTAAACAGCTTGCACCCTCCCCCTGCTCTAGCACGAGGGGGTTTTCTTAGTGCATAAGGCAAGTCCTTCCCTGCAGAGACTTTCCTTTCGTCAGCCCCACAAGCTGCTCATTCCTGTCTGTCAAACTGTGCAGTCTTCTCAGAGTGACATTTGTTTTCCCAGCCTGCCTCAAGGACTGGCTGAATGAAACTCCCGTAATTACTACAACATGACTTCACTGAAACCTATTAGTAATTGCACTTCATCAGCCACCCGTTAATTAACGGTTCCTATGGTGACTGTTGCTACGGCAGCGTAAAATCCTGACTACCTTCCCAAGGCGTCTCATTCATATTCTAGCAATATACATGAATGAAATGAGCTTGTTGGAAGAACTCGTAGGGTGACAGCAAAAGCAAGTGATGAAGATGGAAATGTTGTTCTGCTCAGTGGACCTCCCAGGGTTTGCAGCTGTATTCTTTCAGTTCGCTCTGGCTCCCCTGGAAACATCCAGCCTACCTCACATCCTTCTGAGGCCGTGCACTTTGAGAGTTGCATCACTTATTTCCAAACCCTGAGACATGCCAAGAACCCGCAGTTGTGTTTGGGCTCCCGCTCCTATCCATGCCAGTGCATGTTGGGTTGAACTCTTAGGTTGCTGTTGAACTCCGGGTGCCCAGCACTCTTCAAGATTTGATCCTTGTCCTTTGTGAGTCTGCCATTTTTTAATTAAAAAATTAATGTCCCCCTGCTTTTTAAGGGGCAGATGGCACCATCCTGGTCACTTGGTCTGCTTTTGTGCAGAGATCCTCACCCATTGACTCCTACATTTTGCCCAAGGACTTATCTCCTTCACAAGCTCCCTGGTGGGAGCTGAGGTTCTTTCTGGGTTAGCAAGCAGAGCTGTCACGGCAGGTTAGGATGGGTCTGCAAAGAGATGTGGTGCCTGACAGTCCCTAGGGAACCACATTGCTGTTACAGGGCTACCATAACACAGCTTTTGCTCAGCTGAGCCAGGTGAGTCTGTGTTTTGTGTAGTGACCTCTATTGTTTTGGCTCTTAATAACAATGGGCGGTGGAACTCCTCATAAATGTAACCTGATGCAAAGGGCAGCTCTTTGCCCACTGGTATTTAACTGAGCCCTTTGCAACGCAGTGGTCCCAGATCCACATGTAGCACATGGTTGAGCTGCCTCTTATGCTGTTGTGCTACCTGCGTGACAAGGCCATGTTAGCTGGTCACCTGCAGCTGCTGATAGCTGAAGAGCTGGTATAGACCTTGCCAGCCTCTGACAGTTGCCAGTTGTTGTAGGACACAAATGAAGGGAATGGAGCTATGGGGATTGTGTGAAATAAATGCCAGGCCTCGTCTTTCAGCCTTTTTGCAGGTGGATAAAATGGACAGCTGAAATTGGGCTGGAGATTTTTGTAGTACCCCAGATCAGGCATGGCATGCAGCCTTTATGGGCTCTGCTGCGGGCCCCCTGTAGAAAAATAATGCCAGATCATGTAATTAGCTGTACCATAATGCGTGCAAACAGACAGGTAGAGGGAAAGTGGAAAAGGCAAGTGCAAATCTGGCATTTCTTAACTTCTGAGTGCTTGTCTTTGCTACCAAAGCTTAAGCAATAGATATTCCTACTGCGGTAACTTGTGTGACATTTACTTTGCTGCAGGGTTGATTTGAGGCTATGGAGGCTGGGGGTTTGCCAGTTACAGGGCTGGGCAACTGGAGAATAAGAGAGGAGGAGGATTTCATCTGAGCTCCATGAATGTCCACCTCTGCCCAGCTGCATCCATGTGTCGGCACGCCTGCTGGTAGAGGACGATGCATGTGATGGTGATTTTTGTGCCTTTCCAGGCTGAACCTGGTAGAACCTGGATTTTTCACAGGGTTGGCTTTTTAATCTCCCCTCACACAGATGAGGGTTTACAAACTAGCAGGAGTACATACAGCCGTAGTGCATAGCTGCACAGAACCGCCGAGATGCTCCAGCTGTTTGCTGCGAGCCTTTTTTCAAAGGGCATCACTTCTCTCAACAGCTTCATGGGACCACTCACGAGCTCCAGCTGATGGGGAAAGTGATGCCCTTCCAAGCAAAAGCCACAGCAAATACATGAGCGGCTCATCTTTAATTTGGCAACCTGCTGCCAACTAAGTAGATTGCAAACTGCTTGGATCTGAATGATGTGGGTTTCCTTTGTGTTGCTACTAGAAAAATTGAAGCAATGGCACATTCATGGTTAATGGGGGAAGGCAGCAGGGGATAGGAGGGAGTGGAGTTGTCAGATTATCACCTAGGTCTGCAGTGAATCTGCCCTGATTCTGGCTGCAGCTGGGTAACTAGTGGCTGAAGTCAAATCAATTTGGGCTTTAAAATTCATTTCACACAAGAGTTATTCTAAATCGATGATCTATTCTAAATACACTACCAGTAACTCCTCTAGGGCACTAATGCAGTGATAGCCCTTCGTTTGAACAGTGAGGCATCCTTACATTGAATGCTAGGAGTGGAATGCCTTAGTTCCTTTTCTCTTCTGCTTCAGAACACAGCAAATCTGTTAGCATCAGCATTGAGGCCTGTTCCTAGATGCACTTCATACCAGGTTGGGGTTGACCATCACAAAAAATCCCCCAAACCCAAACATTTTTGGATACATCTAAGGATTGTAACTAGAAAAGTCGTTCTGACTGCAAGGTAGTGGAATAGTTTGATGCCACAATGTCTCCTAAGGTAGATGCATTAAAAAACATGCGTAACCCTTCTCTCAGGGATACTGGGTAATTTTGTGTGTGATTTAGGGGTTTTGTTCATCCTACTATTATTATGTTTAAAAAGGCACATCTTGGGTACCGCTTATAAATTTAACTTTAATGCAAAGTTAAACAGCTTAGGGGTATGCTCTACAGGCAGAGTTTGGGACTGGTATGTCAGTTTCTGTGATGGGCAGGATTTCTACTAATGCAATTACAATTGTAGAGACCTATATGTGTTCATTATAAGAAGGCGACCTGCACCAGTGTGGCTATTCTCCTTCCTGTATGAGAATAAGTTACGCTGGTACGAAGACATTTGTATCCATTCCAACAAAAGAGGATTTGAGTATTTTCTGAAATAAGAACGCTTTGTTTTCTTTTTGTGGGGAGGGGTAGAAAACATTTTAATCATGACTTGGACCCAACTAGAAACAATAAGTTGTTTTACTTTTGGTTTTGATTTATGCCGCTCTCTCCTCGCTCCACACCCCCCATTTAGTGAGATCATTTTAAAATGAGAATTCAAAACATTTAGTCTTCAAGTTTCCCCCCATTTTTTTAGCCTGAATGTTTTATCTGCATTTGATCCGCATTTTATGAATGTTTCCAGTTGACCTGAAACTGCATTTTTCAGTAAATCAAACTCTTTGCAAGGAAAATTTTGCCCAGCCCAAAATAGCTCTTTGACTTTATTGGCCACAGTCCAACTTTTCCATGTAGACAAGGCCAGGCTTCAAAACTAGTTGCTTAAACCTATTTTGTTCCTTTTAAGTGATCATGAATGTTTGCAGTCTGTAAACAGAATATTAAAACTCTTCTGTTGCCTCTCAACCTCTAGCCCAGTATTCATGATTTGCAGAGTGAATTGTGTAGGTTTCTGTCTAGGTCTTCCAGGACCCTCATCCCTAATACAAAATTATAGTCCTTGGAGGCTACATGTCCCAGCACTCAATGCTCCCTTTTGATCTAAGCAGAAATGATCAAACAGATTTGGATACAGGTCTCAGCATCCAACATTTGTGGGCTATAATTCCGTTCACAGTTTTGTATGCTGTTAATTAGGTTGATTTACAAATAATATGATTAAAACAGTACCGGCCAACTAGCAGTTATACTGACAGGTCCTAGGAATAATATAGTTTATTCCTGTAGCTTTGCTTAAATAGTTACTCTAGTGTTCAGTGAATATGAGGGTTGCACTTTTTTACTTATCAGTTTAGAAACAGGCATAAAGTTTAAGGACCCAGAATAGATCGGGGTGGGCAAAATGCAGCCCACGGGCCGGATGTGGCTCATCAGGCCGTTCTATGCAGTCCACCGGGCGCCTTAAAACATTTAGAAAATGAATATTTATCTGCCCCTGGCTGCCCATCATGTGGCCCTGATGGCTTGCCAAAACTCAGTAAGCCGCCCTCTGCCTGAAATAATTGCCTGCCCCTGAATTAGATGGTTCAGTGTTCAAAACTGGTAAGGAAAGTGCTCATTCAGTGGCCCCTGACCCTGGAAACACTTAAAACTCTACAGGCAGCCTTCTGTTTGGCCTGAAAGTTTTTCCTAGGTGGCTGCAGTTGCACTAATATCATGCACAAAACTGCCTTGGTTTGTGCAACTAGATGCCCAGCTCCCACCTAAAGCTCCTTTATGAACTAGAAGCAAAATGAGCAGTTCTGGAGGACTTGATGCAATAGGAGGGCTCTGAGTGCATCTGGCATACATATTGGCAGGATTTGGTCCGTTACAAAATGTGGTAGCAGCCTCCTATACCTTATATAATTGCTCATTATTTCCTAGTGCTTAGAACAACTGCCATGTAAGTGGGGGACCTGGATTCTGGCCTCCTTGACCCAGGAGACAGCCACCACCCCTGAGCTAGAAGTCATGAGCCCTCTTCTGTTCTTCATTCTAAGCCCCCTAAAGCTTACGGTTTTTTCCTGCACAGAGCCATAACTTTGAAAGGAAGGGTGCAGAGTGCCACCCTCACTCCAGGCTTGCCAATACCCTGGTGGCTGGGGTGTTTTCTTGGGATGTAGAAGATGGGCATCTGAGTCCCCTCAAGCTGATGATGGCTTAGAGCCCAGGTCTCCTACTTCCTAGGTGAGTGCTCTAAACAATGAGCTACTGTACCAACGCTACTGCTCCCCAACACACAAGCATACTTCCTACTTGGCCATACCTTAAAAGAGAAAGAGTGGGCCCTAACTCTGTTCTTGGAAAGAATGGCTGGAGATGCCTATGCTGGAGAGAGGACTCTGGGGTCTGCATTCCCTGTGGGTGGAGGTGTCTCCCTGGGAGGAGCGTGGGAGTTCCTGTGCTCACCATTTCCTATTGGCCAGCTCCATATGGCTTCCCACCCCATGTCTGGGTGCTGGGGAATCCCCTTCAGAGGGGTCTGACTTTGCTCATGTTCTTTTGAGAGCACAGCACCTCACTTGGGGCTCTGGATACTACTTGGGCATTGTAGCCTTTACCCTTTAGCTTGCCAGTGAAGGGGTTGGCAACCTACAGCCCCTACACTGAATCTGGGTTGCAAAAAGTACTTGGATCCAGCCAACAGCAGCACAAGGGGATCAGCTGCACACAGTTTGGTGCAGAGCTCCTCCTCTCTCTGCCCCGTGCTCCTCCCATAGTGCTCCCTACTTCATGTGCCTCTGTTGTTGCAGAATGCAGCTCTTCTTGCTGCCATTGGGAACGAGGACGGGCCGTGTGAGGCAGAGGTGGTGGCACATGGTGGAGGTGACAGCCCATAAACTGGTGCTGCAGAGGTGGCATCGTGGAGGGGGGCAATGGTGGCAAGAAGGAGTGGCAGCCCACTGACGGTTGGGTTGCAAGCAGCAGCCTGCCACTCTAAAAGGCTGCTGCTCCCTGTTGTATTGGCTCTAGCCCAAAGTCTGTCGTGCCCTATTTTTAAAAGTGAATATTCCCCAAGTGCCCAGAGCTCTTCCTAGAAACACCTCGGGCTTGTGCATGCTGAGGAGCTTGATGCCTGTCTTGCACCTAATTCCTATCGTATCCACAAGCTAGGTGCTCCTCTGGCTGGGTTCCCTATGACAGTCTGTCCCCTAGGTATCCTCAAAGCTGCCTGTCAGGTCTACCTCCACAATAGGTCATACTGTCAGTACTGCCCCATTTGTATCTACCAGCTTTGTGGTGAGAGTCCTCACCTAAAACTTGGATGACTTTGCTTCAATTTTTGGTTCCTCCAGGTTTCAGTGGCAACTCAGTTAGGGTTTTGAGAACCAGAGTATTGGACTTAGGTCCCTAAATTCCACCCACACCCAGCTTTCTCCTCCCTTGGTGGGTCTGAGCCTTTTTGCAGTGGGATTGCCTTTGAAGAGAAGGCCAGCAGAGGGGTTGTGTACAGAATGACTTTGATGGTGCTGTGCATTGCAGATGTAATCGGGAGAACTGCAAGACGTTTGGACTGGGCAGATGTCCAAGGGTTGTCTGGGCTCTTTCTTCAGCCTGTGGGGAGTTTCACACCCTGAAGTTCACCTGTTTTCACTTTTAATCTATGCAGAGTGACATGGAAGCAAAAATCACAGTCTAGCAGACATTAAACCTAAAGCAACTCCAGGTTTACTCAGAATATCCAAGAATGGTAGCTAGCCATTCAGGGCAGAATTGAATTGAAATTTCAAGCTGGAAATCAAATTCAAGTCCAAGTGAATTTGGAATGGGGATGAGGTTTTATAATGAGTTTTCCACTGGCCAGGTATTTAAGATCATAAATATAAGATCACTCCTTAATTTATTTTTTTCCCAGAGCATGTGAGCTCCAAGAAGCAAGATACATGTTCTTGGCCGTATTTCTCTCATGCATGGGTAG
This sequence comes from Caiman crocodilus, assembly GCA_030014935.1. Classification (NCBI taxonomy): domain Eukaryota; kingdom Metazoa; phylum Chordata; order Crocodylia; family Alligatoridae; genus Caiman; species Caiman crocodilus. The sequence goes on from JAGPOW010002911.1 coordinate 462,285, forward strand.
AAGTGTTGCCTATTGGGAGCTCTGTAGCAAATTAAGCAGAACATCATCCTTGGCTGTTTGCAGTTTTTGCAACCACTGAAATAATTCCTTTCAATGTAAAGCTTTGGTAAGCCTCAAATTCACATGTACAGTTCAAAGGAGATACACATGCTAAACCTGAACCTAGATATTCCACGTACAGTGTTCCTGCTTGGACTTGAAGCTGGAGGTTCGTGGCTAGAGGATCTTGCCCCTCTGCTCAGGGTCAGACTGGTCACCATATGTGGCATCAGGAAGGAGTTTTACCCCATGGTTGGATTGTCATTGACTGTGAGGGTTTTTGCCTGCCTTTGTAGTGGGGGCATGGCCTATCTGAACAACATTTTGTAGAACCGTTATGGTGCATCCCATCTTGAGCATATCTGAACAGACTTTTATAGAAGGAGTACATTGACTGCTCTGGTTTCCCTGCTTTATCTGCGGCAGATTAGGCTGTTATGTCTTGTGTTGTGTCAGGATTGACAGTAGTTTTATGAAGAGTTCAGATGATGGATTTGTATATGCCACTAGACCAAGTTAAGTCATTTCTATGGAGAGCTTGGCACATCTACCAACGCATGGGTGGGAGAAGGAAAAGGCCTGGCCCGAGCCTCTGCCTTGGTGGCTGCGGCCCAGTGGGAGCGTAGCCAAGTGGTATGTGGCGCTGCAGGTGTGTCTGCAGCACCACGTACCTCACATCCCACCGTTCTCCGTGCTGCAAGCGAGCAGCATGGGGTTTTGAGTTTGGTTTTTTGGTTTGTTTTTGACCCCTGGATATCCAGAGGTAAAAAAAAAACACGCAAAAAAAAAGCAGAGCGGTGCACGCAGGGGCAGCCTGCACTGCTCAGAACTGGAGCGGAGCCAGCCAGCTGGACCCATGCTCCGGCTGTTGGCCAGGCTCTGAATCGCGAGATTGCTGCTGCTGCATCCCCAGGACCCCAAGTGAGGCTTCTGAGACCAGCTCCAGCCTCCCCTACCACACCCAGGGTAACTTGCCATATGCCAGAGGGTACGTGGCACAGGCGTCCCTTGGGGACAACTAGCAGCAGCTCAAGGTGTGCCGCTGCTACTTGTCCCTGGGGAAACAAAAATCCACGCTCGTGTGGATGTGGCCTATGAGTTTATTGCCAACTCCATGTAGAGAATCTCTCCTCTTCTAACCCTGTTTCAGGCCTCTTTCTGCTTTTCAGTCACAGGGTAATATCCTACCCTCTCCCCTTATCAAATCTCCTTCAATCTCTCTCAGCTCTTGCTTGGTTGGGTACTGAAGGGCAAGAGCTGCTTCTCTCAGGTGTCCTGTCTTGTGTGCTTTCTAGGAAGGAGTCCCCACAGAGCCTGGGGATGCAATGGCAGCAGTAGCTTAGGGTGCGAGGGGAGACCACTCAGGTCCTTGTGCCCTCCGGCCAGTTAGTGACCCATCCGACCATGTAGGCATCAACACCACTGTCTCCTAGTTTCTTACTGAGAATGGGGTGAGAGACTGTGTCGAAGGCCTTCCTGAAGTCCAGAAAGACTATATCCGCTGTGACACCTGCATCCAAGGACTTGGTGAGCTGGTCATAGAAGGCCACCAGGCTGGTTTGACAAGACCTGCCCCTAATGAACCCGTGCTGGTTGCCCCTGAGCATCACCTCCCCTGCTGGCCCTTCCTGGACATGTGCCAGGATAATTCTTTCGAAAAGCTTCCCCAGGACCGAGGTAAGACTCGTGGGCGTATAGTTTCCTGGGTCCTCATTCCTCCTTCCACATTTTGACTTTGTGTAAAAAAAAAAAAAAAAAAAAAGTTCAGTTTTAATCCCTGGCTGGTATTTGTTTTTTAGAAACTAACCTACAATAAGAAAGGGGTTCACAAAGGACTAAACCCCAAATGAAATATTTTTGATTTAGGGTCATATGAAACATTTGGGGTCAAGATGAATCCAGTTCAGCCCCCAAACCAAGAAATCCTGTATTGTCCCGCACTGCCCTGCTGGACTGCCTGGCCTCTGCAGCTGCTGGCAGTGTGATGGGGTGTGCGACTGGGAGGCCTGGGATGTGATGCAGTGAGGGTAGGGTAGATGCCTACAGGGAATGGAACAAAAAGAGCTGGCAGAGATGCTCATGCTCCTTGCAGTTGCTTGCTTCTTAAGGGAGCTCTTACCTGCCTCTCACTGTCTCTTCCTAGCAGCAGTTTTAATGCTTGTTCCTGTCCTCATCTCAGTGGTCCATGCTCTGTCAAACCCTTCAACTACAGCACTCGGGACTGGGTACCATTGACTGGTCCTATTCTCCATAGCAATTGTTGCCTTGAGTCCTCCACGATCCACTGGCTGCAAAATTGCATCTGCGGTCAGACCCAGAGGGTAGTAATTGATGGAAGTCACTCATCATGGTGTCCTGTGACCAGTGGGGTCCCCCAAGGCTCTGTCCTTGGACCCATACTGTTC
>JAGPOW010002911.1:504232-514671 GCA_030014935.1 Caiman crocodilus
ACTTATAGGCAGCCACAAGGTCGCCTCTCAACCTTCTCTTGCGGAGGCTGAAGAGGTCCAGGTGCCCCAGTCTCTCCTCATAGGACTTGGCCTGCAAGCTCTTAACCATACGAGTGGCCCTTCTCTGGACCCTTTCCAGGTTATGCACATCTCTCTTGAAGAGGCAGAGGCATGTGCATTTGACAGGGGAGGAGAAGGCAATGTAAGATGTGCAAACCCCTGTGACATTTGCCATAGACTAAAATCAGTGATGTCCACCAGAAGCTCATGCCTGACCTTACATCATAGCCACCAACCATCTACCAGGAAATCCCACCCACCCCCAAATAAATAAAGATGGCAGCAGATGGTACTCAATGGGCCATGGTTACAGAAGGTTCTTGGTTCATGGTTGTACTCAGCTGGGCTCCTTGGAGAGCAATCTAAGGATCTCATCATGGAGGTATCTTCCAGGGGCTACTCTTTGTGGTTGCTGATAGTTTTGGTGTGCTTCCAAAGGCTGCTTCCATGCTTGGGCTGAAAAAGTCTCCTGTCTCTGCCTCTCAGCAGCTGAAGTTCAAAAGACTGAGAGGGGTCCTGGGCTGGGACTAACAGTGATTGCCTGTTAAACTTCTCTCAGCCACAACACTGGCCTATTCCCAGACTGCTTGCTGAGACCCTCAAAATATTGCTGCTTTACCTGTGGATCTGGGTCTTGAGGTGTTGTCCGGATCTGAAGGACTTTACCATATGGACCAGAATGTGGCTGTTCTCAATGGCCAGATAGCACAGTGTCTGGATGCTGTGCATGCTGTAATGGTTTCTATGAGCTTCTAGGCAGGAGTAGAGAGAACGGAGGGAGGTACAAAAGAGCCTAAAGAGGGATTGTGAGATGGTTACTGGCTGAGCCCCCACGAGAGTGACCGTAGCATGCAGGTCCAATCTCAGGACGCCCCAGGAGGGACGGGGCTTTGAAATACGCAGTGGCAGCCTGGCCCATGGCCTTGGGGTTTAGTGAGGGTTTCCAGATTTGTGTGGAAGTGCTATAGGGGGGTGTGATTAGGAGAAGGTGATGCAGCTTGTTGCTTTTCCTGGGCCTGAGAGAGAACTCAAACCTGTGCCTAAATGTTAGTAGAGACATGCCCTAAATATCTCTGCAGGCATAAGATACCCTGTCCTAAAGGGTTCTTTAACCTGGCAGAGCAAGGCATAGTGAGAACCAGGAGCTGAAAGCTAGAATCATCCAAATCTAGACTAGAAACAAGGCACTCACTTCTTCAGTGAGGAGATTCATCACTGGAAGCAGGGGATGCACCATCTCCTGGTGTCTTTGGGGTCAGGATGGACACTCTTCTGGAGCACCCTTTAGTCAAGCATTGGTGGCTGGGCTACGCATGGGGTGGCTGGGTGACATTCTCTGACCTGTGTTGTACAAGGGAGGGTGGCCTGGATTAACAAGTGCTTGGAAAACCGTGCAACTGTGAAATGCAAAGAACAGGGAGCATCCTTGGTTCTTAGGACTTGACAGCAAGGGGAGCATGGAGTTAGCTGGAAGCGCACACAGGGAAACAAGACTAGGAAGCAGGCAACAAAAAATTACTAAAGCCACAAGGAACCAGTGAGAAGAAAATGAGTTTAATTTAGTGCAGGGAAAGGGCTGGTGAAAGCGTGAGTCCAGAGCAGCACTTTGGAGAAGAAAACAGCTAGGAGAAAAGGGCTGAGTCATCAAATGGGTTTGAATGGAGTGGAGCTAAAATTACAGCATTTACCTGTAAGGCACATGCTACAGTTCACTCTGATCCAGGCTGTGTGGGCAAAGCAACAAGCTCTCTCTTTTTTTTTCCCTTTCAAAGAGAAGTATTTCATTTCTGGTTCATGTTAAGTGATCACAAGCTCCAGGGCAGAGCATTCACAGCTTGGCCCAATCCTTTCAGGCTGCAGTGCTCATTGCACTGACTGCTGTCACCCTGAACAATAGTCCACAGGAGACAGATTCTCCCAGGCAATCCTCCCATCCCTAAATGCGTATGGCAACTCTCCAAAAGGCCTCCTGCATTTCATATTACATAACACTGAGCTGGCTATATTTAGAAGAAAGGGATGTCATCCTCAAGTGATGTCAGATTACGCTCTGAATGATTAAAATGCTTCTTTTAGAAGAATTTACATAGGCATCCACTGTCTGAGAATGGACACCTGTGTTTTATACTCCTGGCAAGATTGTGGTGGGAATAGATATACTGGGAGGTATTATTTCTGTACTTTCACGTGTGAAAATCTCATGAACATCAATGGCCGTAACTGCACGTCTGCGAGCGTGGAAATGAAGGGTGAAGCTATCCCTTCATCTGTGAAATAGGCTGAAGCAATTGTTGATTCTTTTGGAGCAGATGCATTTTGCGAGCAGTAAATGGAGTGGAGGTTTTGCTGACTCACAGTGGTTTGTAGCCCCGTTCTCAACAGCCATGATTCTCCATAGTAATTTAATAATCCAAATTTATTGAAAAGCTGTTATTCATATCCCATTAGATTTTGTGAGGGTTTCAGTAATAAGCAATGTACATTTTCATGGTTCACAAAGCTCTCTTGACATTTGGCAACTGAAAGGAAATTGCATTTTCTCCCAGCTGTAAAAAAGCTACATAGATGAAAGGTGTGAAATTATATTCAGTTCTAACCCATATTAATCAGAGGATGGAGCCTGAGGATGCCCTTGTGAAAGGAGAGCCCGGAAGAATACCCCAAGGGCCCGGGAATAGGATGGAAATGCCTGAGAACTTGATCTGTAGGCCGGTGCAAAGTGACTAGTATTCGCTTCAGATTCAGCCGATTCGGGGGACAGTGCTTCAATTCGGTGATTCAAATCACTGTCCTTATTCGATTTGGCTGAATCTGATTTGGAGATTTGGCAGCAGCCGAATCTCCGAATGTCCCAGTCAGCCAGGCCAGGCCCATACTCACCCCTCTCCCAGCCCAGCAATGGCTGCCCTGCCCCCCCCGCCCTCTGCACTTGGGGGAAAAGCAGCCCCAGCTCGGCAGGTGCTGCCAGGTGGGGGGCAATCCCCGCTGCCCCCCACTGCCCCACTTTGCACGGGGGGGCTCTGCACGAGCCCCTGAACTCGCCTCCACTCCCCCAACCCCCTCACGGGTGCCCCTCATGGGCCAGCTCCAGCCCCTTAAGAAAAAAAAAGCACCTGAAGAAACCACAGGACGTAGCAGTCCTGCCAGTGGGGACGATCCCCGCGCCATGTGGGGGTTCTGCATGAGCCCCTGAAGCCCCAAGGCCGCACCGGGAGTGCTTTTCTCGGATTTCTTTTTTCTTAATAGGCCAGAGTCCCGGCAGGTAGGACAGCCGGGTGGTTGGGGGGGCGCGGAGGGAACAAGGGGGGGTTGCACGAGTCCCCTATGCAGCGTGGGGCAGTGGGGAGCAGTAGGGATCGCCCCCTACCCGGCAGCACCTGATAAGTATTGGGGCTTTTCTTTAAAGTACTGGGAGCTGTGGTGGGCAGGGGCAGCCATGGCGGGGCTGGGGGAGCAGGGAGGCGCGGGGGGGGCCTGGCAGGGGTCCCTCCATGGTCTCCTCCCCACTACCCCAGTCCCCTCTCCCCTGCCCCTGGTACTTACCAGCTCAGAGACTGCCCGAATCGTCAAAGCTCCCTGAATCTTTGCCAAAGATTCAGAGAGCTTTGAATTGATTTGGACCTTTAAATTGGTCCCCTGATTTAATTCAGATTCAGAGATTTGGCCACCGAATCAGGCCAAATCTCCTCTGAATCAAATCACCACCCGAAGCTTCGCACAGCCCTATTGATCTGTACCACCAGAGTGAGATGAAAGCACGTCTTCAGGGAGAGCTGGCAGCTGGGGACTGTGGAGGTGAGACAGGCACAGCCATTGGGGCAGGTGGGATGGGGCACTGATGGGGTTTCAGCAGTAGGACTGAGGGCAAGGATGGCCTGAGTCTTGCCAACACTACAGAGAAACAAGTAACAGGACTGATGGACACCCACCGTCCTCTGTGTGTGCATGCATGCACACACACACATTTTATGGTCCTTCATGAAAGGCTGAATATTGGGGCCAGAAGGAGACAGAGGAGCTAATGTTGGAGATGAGAAGCATAGCGCAGCTGTCAGTGGCGATGGAGAAATAAAGACATAGGAAGGGCACTGGAAGGCCAAGGCTGAACATGTCAGGCCAGCTCCTTAGCCACAGCTATATTTCACCTAGTCCAGTGCAAAAGAGTGCACGTATATATAGGTGGCACAAACCTGGCCCATGCACATTTGTCATGTACTGGTCAGGTTGGTTCTCCTTCAGTCAGAGGCTGATACACTGGCTGCTGCTGTTTCCGGGTAACTGACTGAACCTAGACCACATCTGCTTTCTCCTGGTCACAGCTCCCTCACTCTGCTCTTCCCCTCCATGGGGAGGATCCGTTCTAATGCCAATGAAGATTGATGCTCCGGGTGGGAAATGCCAGGCAGGGTATGCAGACTGCACAATAGGAGAAGCACAAAGCTTCCATAAGTAGTGCAAGGACCAGAAAGTGTAGGGGGGAGCTCTGGGTATTTCTGATGTTGATTGTGTCCAGGTTTAGTTCAACATTTTTGTGGCTTCTGCCTGAAGACTGCCCTCAGCTTGCAGAGGGCAAGCAAGTTCTCAGCTTGTCCATCTGTCCTGCTTCCTGGGTTGCTTTAGCGTGAGCCTGTGTGCTTGTTGGCATTACCGACGGCCATCATTTCAAACCTACCATGTGGCTGTTGAGAGACATATCTCCAGGGTTAGATCTGTTTCTCACAGCAGTTTCTCTTTTGAACGGGAACCGTGTTTCCCACAACTGGACATATCTTTGATTATGGGATCATGGATTTCCTAGTTGGTTTTGGATAAACAAACACTATCTTCCTAGGCTCATTGTCTCTGGCATTACAGTTCTTGAACAGGTCCGTTCCAGCGCTCCAGACATCATGCCTAGAAGTGGAGTCTCATGCTCTGCAACTCCTTCCTCTTTAGCGAGATAATAAGAATGCTTTACCTCCTCTTCTTCATTCCTCCCTCTGCCCCCTAGGTCAGCCCTATGTACATACTCATTTCTTGTTTCCACTGCTTCCATGCTTGTTCAAGGCCTTTTTTCCCCTGGAAATCCAGCATTTTCAGTGCTCTGAGTCTGTTCAAGGTTGTTGCTTTGCTTGTTAGTTAATAGCACTGTCCTCTTTGCTATGGATCTCATCAGACTTAAGGCTTTTACCATATTTCACATATTGGACGCAGGATGTAATTGCCAAACTTAAAATTAAACTGGATATTCATCTGCTATTTATGGAGTTGTGACCACAGAGCCTCTGTGGTTTTGTCCCTGGCCACCCTAATCAAATAGTCCCCCCGCAGCTCAAAATTAGGATCCTGGGTGGCTAGACATGCATTTATGATGACTCCATTGGTCTGACCCAATTGTCCCATATACCAGGTCTGTTGGTCTTTAATGAACTCTTGGCCTTCCCCTACCTGATCCAGCCCTCTTTCCTGAACGGCTTCAAAGTTCCCTGAATTTCTGCCTCCTCAGGATCCCAACTGGTGGGCCACCACCACCCTTATGCAGCCTTCCTGTCCCTGATGGTCAAACTTACATGCATTACAGAATATGGCCGGGTATCCCCATGAATGCACATAAGATACGCAAATTCCCCTATCTGAATGTCTACTGGATTCATAAGTTGTTCATGCATGAACGTCTGGCCCAAGCATAGTCTATAAGCACCATAACATGGGCATCTCTGACTTTGACCAGGATCACATATCCCCTTAGGTTTGGGTTTTGCTGTCCAGTCTCTGAGACATAGGCATGCATGTAGCTACAGTCCATCTGTGGGCAGATACTTTTGGACCTGACATCTTGTTTGATGCCCTTTGCAATGCCCTGGGGACTGTACCCCTGCCAGACATTACTTTTGGGCTACACAGAGCCCCGGCAACCTTCCAATGGTTAATAGACAAAATACTCTACCCACGCGAGGAATATGTAGCTGCCTATCTAGACGATGTGGTAATATTTACAAATACATGGGCAGACCACCTCCAGTGCTTGAGGTAGGTATTGCCGTCAATACACGCAGCTAGGCTCACAGCCAATCTGAGTAAATGTTACCTGGGGTACATTGAAACTAAATACCTAGGATATATACTAGGCAATAACAAAATCAGGCCCCTGATTGACAGAGTAAGGGCCTTGGTAGAGTTGCCACTGCCAAAGACAGAAAAGCAACCAAAGTAAGGTAGCAAGGTATTATCGGTGGTTCATTTTGCAGTTTACTGACATCACTACTCCACTAAAAGGCCAGTTGCCAAAAGGGGCACTACAAAGGTCCAGTTGTCACCCAAATATGATACGTTTAGGACTATAAAAAGGCTACTGTGCAATGCACCGGTCCCGTGCAGTCTGTACTTGACAAAGGAGTTTATTGTACAAATGGATGCCTTGGAGCAAGGCTTGGGAGTGGTCCTCTCCCAAGAGTTTGAGGATGGGGAACATCCCATCCCATACTTTTGCTCCTTCCTCAGGAGCAAAAGTATGATGTGATAGAAAAGGAGTGTCTGGCAATTAAAAAGGCAGTTGAAACCCTTCACTACTACCTCTTAGGGGCTCATTTCCAGTTGGTCATGGACCATCCCATTAACATGTCTCAGTGCTATGAGGGAGGCTAACCCCCAGCTGATGAGGTGGTACCTAGCCATGCAGCCTTTTGGCTTTGCAATACACCACCACCCAGGGTTGGCACATGTGAATGAGGATTTCCTCACCTGAGAAGGTGGGGGGATAATGAAATGGAAGAGTGCTCTACCGTTGGGGGTGGGGAGATTGCATGTCTCAGGGACTACAATCCAGCTGCAGGTGGTATAAAAGAGATTATACACCTACCTAGGAGGACTGGGTGAGCTGATAAGGATGATTAGCTGGTCCAGATGAAGTTAAAAGTTCCCAGGAAAGGGAGTTGTGGGAGAGAGGGAAGGCTGTGAGGTTAGAAGTGGCAGTATCAAGCCAGGGTACTCTTTCAGGGTCTGGGAAAGACTAAAGGGTTTGCTTAACTCTTTGTTTTGTACTTGGTGTTTGTCAGGGATTCTAGTTTTCTGTTCATCATAGAAACATGCAGAATCTGTGTTTTTCCACAGCTTATGGAGCAGCATCATTTGATGAGCATTTCTGCTCTCTTTTATTTTTGCCATGGCTTTGCCTCTAGGTCAGTCAGCAGCAGGGGGTGGGAGGGAGTCACAAACCAATGGCTACTTTTGGTCACAAACTAGTTCTGGTCCTAAGCCTCAACTCAAGTCCATGACACCAGAAGAAACCCCTCCCAGCCCTCAGGCCTGAGTGAGTCTTCCTGAATTCTCAGTTAGTTCCAAAGGGAAGGCCAGTGCAGTATGGAACAGGCTGGGGCATATTACCAGCCTCATTGCCATAGCTTTCCTCTTGGCCTACTCAGAATAATCCCACCACCTCCTCCTCCATTAATTAGTTTCAACAGGGCTTGCTGCCTGCACTAAGTCCACATAGGACTGCTGCCCTCAGTGAGCTTCTCACAGGACTGATCTTCCCTTCTGGTTTATAGACTACCCCAGTTCCAGTCCATCTAGGTTTACTCATGGGTGCCAAGTATAGTAGTCCTCCCTAGGGAGCTCCTTTCTCTGTTGTAGTCTGGGGTAGACTGACCAGTTCCTATCCCACCTGAGCGTATGTAGCTCCTGGCTCCTCCACTTTTAGTCACAAAAGTCTTAAAGAGGCTTTAAAGAGGCCCTTAAAGAGTCTTAAAGAGGCCCTTTCCCCCCCTGCAAGACTTCCACACACTAAATGGGGTATGGGTGCTCCATTATACTCACTTGGATTATGGTGTCCAGTTTTAGGCCCCACATTTCAAGGAAGATGCAGAAAAATCACAAAGTCCAGCAGAGGGCAACAAGTAAGAGGACAGGTCTACAAATATGGCATATAGGAAAAGTTTGGAAGGACAAAGGGGTTGTTTCAAAAAGGATAAAAATTGTTCTCTGTGTCCACAGGAGTCAGGACAAGTTTTTAAACTGAAAATAAAGGACATTTAGGTTGGATATTAAGAATAACTTTCTTACTATGACCGTGGTTAAGTATTGGAACAGATGATCTAGAGAGGTTGGGGAATTTCTATCCTTGGAAGCTGTTAAGTCCCAGTTGGACAAACACTTGGAAGGGATGTTTTAGAACGAGATGTTCCTGCCTGCAGTAGGAGTTTGCACTAAATGATCTCCTAAGAGCTTTGTCACCCTTATTTTTCTATGATTATACGATTCTATAAAACTGGAATGATCGGCCTTTGCAATCAGCAGCAACTGTGTAATAGATGTCAAGTCTAGAGGGGTGCACCAGAACATCCACTCTACCCTTCCCCCACATACCTTTACCACAAGCCAAACCTGTCCTTCTCCAACAAGTGCCCCTCTCTCCAACTTCAGGACAGGCTGCTACAACGCTATCCAGATGGAAGAAATAAGCAATAAAGCATGTATTTGCTCTCATTGGGCCTAGGTAAAGAAACCTGTGCAGGTTTGAAGCTCACCATTGTCTCAGCATTAGCTGATGTGTTGGGAGTCTTAGAAAGCATGATGTTGGACTGGCAGCTACTTGATGAACACAGGCCTCTGGGCTTGTAACACTGGCCTGCATACACGCACAAAGATGATCTTTTTTCTGCAAACTTTCTGCTTCAGGCTTGTTGCTAACAAAGGTGCTATCATAGTCCTTAGAGCTCCACTCTTTCTAATTTAAAGCATAATTCTGACATTTTCCTGATATTAGTGCTGCTCTTCTCAGTCTTGAATTTCTATTTAAAGGTTCTATGTGAGATGCACATGCATTCAGAGCTTCTTTAGCTGTTGGTATTGTTTTGAATCTGGTGTATTCAGTTTCATATGGCTCAGATCCCATTAGTAAAATTCCAGTTGGTTTCTTAGCCCAGGAAATAGCAGAAACAATGTATAGCTCACCTCGTGGTAGGCTAACTGAAATATTAAACAGTGATTCACCATTACTCACAGTCTCATCAGTTCATAAATTTAATATAACTCCTCTTTCAATACGTTTTAAAAGCAAATCTGTATTATGCATAACTCTGTTAAATGGCTCATACGGAGGAGTCAGGTCACTAGAATTACACTTGCTAGTGCCTCTTCAGATTAGTCCAGAATCAAAGCAAGTAGAGGGAAAAAGAGTTTTGTTCCCACATAGAAAATAGGAACGTTGACGTCTGTGGTGAAATAAGCAAGTGAAAATGTGAATGGAATTGCCCATAATACTACTCACAAGGATGAAAATAGCAGATGGAAGTTGTGATTACAGGCAACAGAAATAGGAAGCCACTGCCGTGTCATTTGCTGGGCTCCTATTTGCTGTCATTAGCCATTATCCAGGAAACAATTTGTATCTGTTGAAATTCTCATAACATTGGATTTCTGCCTGTGAGCCAATTACACGCTTCTTTCTGATGGAGCAGGGGAAAAGAGGATGCCATGAGCTGAAGAATCAGCTCTCTGCTGGTACCTGGGGACTGCGATCTAAGTTTGGTCACTGTCCCTGCCACTCTATGCACAGCCACCCCATCCGTTTTCCACCTTTCTTCTATTTCCTTTTAGTTTTAACATGAACCATTATCCTGCACAGATCAGACCCTTATGATGTTGTAGCTTGAAAAGCAAGACCATGTATAAGCCTGCCAAGTTTTCTCTTCAGTGGGCACATCTACACATGCAATTAATGCTATTTGGCTTTACTGCACAGTAGACTAATTTACTGTGCAGTAAGTGCCTGCATGTATAGATGGTGATGCTTTACTGTGCAGTAGATTAGTTTACTGTGCAATAAAGCGTCTCGTGTAGACACGGCCAGTGTGGAGAAGCTAAGAATGTGCCACCAGTGATTTCAGTCTCTTTGCCTAGCCCACCCTAAGTTGGTACACAGATACCCCTCTTTCCTCCAGTATAAATGGAAGTACAATAGCTTCTCTTTCTTCCTTTTTCCTCTTTCCTTTGAAGGTCAGACAAATAACACCAAGACTCATAGCCTTCACCAGGCAGGTTCAGATTGGAAAGGAAACTAGTTAATCAGATTGAAAACTTTCCATCAGCTATAATCCTGAAGGGAAGGGGAACAAATAATTTTATACCAGCATATCTGTGTCCCCGGTTGAGGTTGCATGTCTTCTACAACATGGTACAGCTGGAAAATCACCCCTCACAACTTAACTATCATGGGGAATACAGTCTAAAAAAGAATATGATGCTGACCAGGTTAAGGACTTGTGTTTCAGTGTTTGTACTTACTGTTTATGATGTGGGTTATAGTATCATAGTATCATGAGTCGGAAGGGACCTGGGCAGATCATCTAGTCCGACCCCCCGCCTTGGCAGGAAAGAGCACCGGGGTCAGATGACCCCAG
>JAGPOW010002911.1:537089-552341 GCA_030014935.1 Caiman crocodilus
GTCCGTGGACCGTGAGAGGGAGAGCTCTGCCCAGGGTGAGCATGGGCAGGGTTTTATAGCTGGCTTTAACCTATGGGATCTAATTTCCCGTTCCACTCCTTTTTTGGCATAGAGCTGGCTTGGGACACTACGAGGGGTTTGGCTTGTTAGGTGGTGTCATGGGTCACTGCTTGCAACGTGGCTTGCACAATGGACAGATGTTTGCTATATTAAAGCAGGCTAAATTGAGTCAAGTTAACGTGCAAAGGACATGGAGCAAAAAATCAGAACTGTCAACCCACAAATACCGCTCAGGCCCTTAGACTGACAATGGCAGTGGTAAAAAGCCATAAATGGGAACATGAGGACAGCTTAAAAGATCCCCTGAAGAAAATCAGCTGCAGATGTATAAATAAGCTATGCAAGAGTAGATGGAGCTGTCATTTGTCACTGCTCTGCTGCAGTAAGCTTCCATCTCTAAGCTGGGATCAAGATGGGTCTGTACCTCCCTTTGGAAAGCTCTACAAAGGGAAATCCCCTGGTCAGGGCAGATCCTGGGGGGGAGGGGGGAGTCAGTAGAAATGCTCCCACTAGCTTCATACTAAATAGTTTTTATTGGATTGGATCTCATACCAATTCATTTCTCTATTTAACCTTCCAAACAGTAATGCACCTGCCTTAATTATTTTTAGCTGGGCATCAAAAATGGTTTTAAGTCATTTGCCAATAGCCAGAAATTAGGCAGAAGAGAGTCTGAAGGCCTGAACTGACTTGCCTCTGCTCCCCACACTACTGACCCTAGTGACAGCAGACATGGACTAAAGCCATGTGGAAAATCCCAAGCTGAGAATGTGCAGAAAGAATGAGATGGTGCCTTCATCTGTGTTAAATAATATATACGCAGGAAAAAAAGGATACCAGTTTGGGAACAGAGGAAGTTGAACAGCATGTCAGCAGGCCTTTAGTCAGAAACCACAGCCAATGCCTTCCCGGAGGAAGCAGCTTTGCCTTAAGAAGGTGCCTTGAGTTTGACTCCCTGTTTGACACCCTCCTCCCCCATTATCTGCCTGTTTCCAAGGGTTGATCTAGTAAGAGAGATTAAAGTAGGGAGCAGAACATATTGCAGCTCCCACCAAAAGAATGACTATCATAGAATTAACGGCAGCACAGTATTTCCTCAAGGGCTGAATGCAGCACAGGGGTTAAGTAAAAGCTATGCATAGCAGCTTTAGGAATGGAGTAAAGGGGGATGCAGCCCCCACCCTCGGCCGTGCCATGCATGCGCAGAGCTGCAAGTGCATTGCCCCGTCAGTGCAGGCTCCTGCTGGCACTCTGCATAATCAGTGAACTGTGAGCTCACCAAGTGATTGGGGCAGGGTCTGACCAGAGCCCCTGCTTTTGCATGTCCCCAGAGCCTGCAGGTGAACATTGCTGCTGTTCAGCCATCCCCTTTCTCTCCCCCTTCCTTTCTGAAGCCAGCAACAGGGATAAGGAGGGGATGTCCAGCAGGGGCAGCATTCCCCTAGTGGTGAGGGAATAGGCCTCCCCCTTCCTGGCTTCTCGTACTCTGAAAGATTGCTTCAGACCAGACATTTTTGGACACTTTCCTTAATTTATTTTTTAATATGCCCATCAGCAAGACTTTCATCCCATCCCTTGTAAGATTAGACAGTGAAAACAGTCTTACTTTTAAAATGTGGGGAAGGGAAATGTTTTTGCCTCAGTTAAAGTTTAAAGAGGACATTTGGAAAAGATGTAGCATAAATAAAAGACAGCCCCACAGTGGGCTGAGTTCTGCATACCCTCTCAGGGCTCTGCTGTTCCTTGCAAACCGTGCGTGCTGTGCCCTTGGTGTTTATGATGTCATAGGAGTCCCTCGAGTGAATCACAATCTTGTGTTCACTCGATTATCTCCTACATATTCATTTCCCTGTACTGAAAAGAACAACCTTGCAAATGCAATGCCTTAAAATTGCCATTCTGAGAGAGCACATATACATAGCTGTCAATTAAGCCTTAAAAATAAAAATACGATCCTAATGAAGAGGCTGCCATTGTGGCAGATGGATAGAGAAGGCTGCACAGTAAAACCCACAGCTCTGCACTGGCAAGTGGGAAGGCGAAGCGACCGATGTGATTACTGCTAAATTAAAGCTATACAATCTCCTTGTATTGAAAGGCAAAGACCAGGCTTCGGCTATCCTTAATTTATTAGCCTCTGTGGAAATCCTCCTGCACTTTCCTAGTCATGCCTTGAAATCTCTGTATTGAATGCTTAAAGCACAGAGCTGTGCTGCACAAAGGAGTAGTGATTACACCCGGGCAGGAATGATCCTTCAATCACATCAGCATTTTGTTGAACATTCAGACAATAAAATACTTGTGGGCTTTTTGGATGGGCAGATCACTGGCTCTGCTGGATCCACACAGGTAAAAAAGGAAATGTAGTGAATGCTCAGGACATATGAAAAGAGCTGTGGCTGCACATATGGTCACTCAGAAATCAGAGCACACCTACTTGTCTCCCCTTCTGTGCATAAGTTGCGAGTCTTTAATTATATATAGTAGGATTAGAGTAGTGTAGCTGGGACGATCCAGAGAACATGTGAGAAATGAACTTTGGAGAGATGTTAGGGAACTTTCATGGCCAAAGGCTTGTGTTCCTCAGGTCTGGGGAAGAAGCAGATACAGGCCAAGCTAAGTACTAATTTGGCTAAACTCCATTATATAAATGAAAATGATCACTCAGAGAAGAGGAAGTGACCAGTCAGCTTGTGAATCAAAAAGAAGTTATTAGAACTAGCTCCAAACCAGGTTTTTTAATTATCTGACACATTTTTCCCCCCTCACAAGGGCCCTACCTCTGTCAGCGTACAGAATGGTTGGTACTGGCTACAAGAGGAAGTAGCGCAACGTTTCTTTTTCATTGGCGGTATATGGGTCCCAGCCTCATTTGTCACCTGACACACAAGATGCCCTTGGTCACCCGCAGCTAAGCTAAATACAGAGGCTGCCTATATAAGAGGTATTGGGTCTGGCCATCTTTTTGCCCCTCTTCGCTGCTATCCGCTTGTCTAGCTGTTATACTTTGTTCCAGAGGGTCTACACTCCTCAGCTATGCAAAGATACAGTTTTGTCTTTGTCATTTTAATAATGTCCAGCAGAAAGGGACTAATTCCTGGCAGGGGCCTTGAGGCTGTACCCACTATTAATATGCTTTCACAGTCTTTTTCTGCACACCCTGATATCTTAACTCACGCGTTTCTGCGTGCGTTCAGTGAATTAAGGTGCCCACCTCTGGAACGTACGTGCCCCACAAAGATCTTGATGCCTTTGTGAGATCACAGGGTAGCCACAGCTCCATTTTTGAGGTTAAAAAACTTCAGTGGCTTTTCTGAAGTGTTAGACACCTGCAGGTCTTATTGAGTTTGGCTCCACTTGTGTGCGCTCAGCCCTTTCACAAACCAAACCTAGGATGCCTCAACTGCAGCACTCAGAAAACAAGAAATGCACAATTAGCAGCTTCTGAGGGAGTTTGATTAAAGCGATTTGAACAACAGCACAGACAAAACCAGGGTCACAGCCAGAGCTCTCAATCCTCCTAAATCCCAGTTAATTGCGTGACCTCTCCTCACATCTGGCACCGTCCTTGCCTCAAAGGCTACCTGAAACCTACGGGAAGATCCTCACAAAGATCCTCAGCTGATCACTGGTCAGTGGGGACTCCAGCTCTCAGCCATCTACTAACTTGGGTTTCATGCCACAAGCCTTACACACGTCCTATTTCCTCTGCTGCGCGTGGGGCAAGTGGTCCCTGAGCGGCACAGGTGCACCCCAGGCACCTGGCCTGGTTGGTCCAGGAGGGTGCCGCAGCTGCCAGGGGAAACCCTGCCCCCCACAGCAGCCGCAAAGAGAAGTAGGGGCCCCTGCACAGCTCAGGTAGGCTCTGGGTAGGGGGAAAAAAGATCAGGCTGGCTGCTTTTTTCTTTTATTTCGGTGGAGCCTGCCTGCATGGGCTGCTGCCGGGTCCCACAGCCCCTGAGCTGCGTGGGGCCCAAGCCCTGAGCACGCTGGCTTCCAGCGCCTCGTGCACTGTTATATTTTGTTAGGCAGACTAAAACACCTTAGAGGTGTTTTATCTTGCTACATACCAAAGTCATTTAAAGCAGAATGCTCCGCCAAATACGTCACTGAACATGCAAACAGCAACACCGTTAAAGCAGTGCAAAAGGGCATCCAAGCTGTGTTAAAGGCCAATTTTGTGGCGTGTACAAAGACCCACAGAGTTTAGGAGGCTCCATGGCCGGTCTCCCTTCTATTCTTCCTTCCTTATGGGCCACGGCCTTGGTTACAACTATGCCAGCATCGCTCAGTTGGGGAGGAAATGGGGGGGAGAGATGATCTCTTCACGAATCTTGACCTGACACAGCTGTGCTGCCCAAACTGTGAAGAGCTGACTAGGCCCAGGGGGGCTTTGACAGTATAATAGTCTGGGCAGATTGTATCCAAAGTACTCCCGGGTGAGTAAAGTTTAGAGGAGCAAAGTTTTGTACCTCTCCACGCTCAAAACCCATGCAACTCTGCCAACTGAAGCTGAAAAACATAATATAAAACATAGGAACTAAGGTTACCACATTTCCAGTTTCAAAAAAGAGGACACCTATGTGTGTGTGTGGGGAGGGGGGGCAGTATATGGTTGCTGGAGGCAGTGCTGCCAGCCCAGCATGCAGCTCTCTACTGCCCCAAAGGGCCCTCTTCTCCCACTAGAGGGGCAAGTCTTCCTCCTTGCCTTGCTGCAGCTCAGCACTCAGCTTCCTTCACCATCAAAAGGCACCCATACCCCTCATACAGCTGGCCCTCAGACCCCTGCAACACACGTGCATGCACTGCCCCCCCACAAAAAACACCCCCAAACAAAACAACCAACCAACCCCAAGATGGTCCCCAAGCCCTGACCCTCCAATCCCTACCCACCACAGACTTACCTGCATCCAGCTGCTAGGGCTACTCCCACCACCCTGCCTGGCTGCACACCAGCCACATGCGCGTGCACCTCCCCTCCAGTTGCATGCCCCCTGCTCTCCCCAGCCCCACGCAGTGCCTTTCTAAGGCAAGGCAGGAAGTGCCAGGAAAAACTCTGAAGCTGAGCTGACCAAAATCCCGGACATTTGATCATATTTTTAAAAACTGTCCTGACAGAGATCAGAGCATCCAAAAAGAGGACATATCTGGGAAAACCTGGATGTATGGTAACCCTAATAGGAATTGCCATTTACTGCAGAGATCATAGGTCCACCGAGCCTAGTATCCCCTCTGTCAGCACAGAGAGCAATGCCGGAGAGGGCATGTCCAGAACGTGCTAGCCCCTACTTCTCTCCCCACGCAGCGTCCAGAGGTTTAGAAACCTCTAAATTCAGAGGTTTAGAAAGTTCTGGTTCAGGGCTGCAGCCCTATCCACCACCGTCAGTACCTACTGATGGCCCTTCTCTCCAGGAATTTTAAACTTGGTTAAGCTACCAGTCTCCACAACATCCTGTGACAATGGCTTCCAGGAGCTAATTACTGGCTGTGTGAAAAAGAACTTCCTTTTGTTAGCTTCAAACCTACTAGTTTCATTGCTTAACCCTATAACAAGGTGATCTATCCCCCGCAGAGGGGTTAGCCAGTCCCAGTGAGAGCGTTCAGCTGTAATCAGGGAGCCCACTGGGAGTTTAAGTCCCAGAGGAGAGCTCGCTGTGAGGTAAAGGCTGTGAAGGTACTTGCTGCTAGAAGGAGCCAAGCTGCTGGGCTGGGAGGTAGAGCCAAAAGAAGTACTCCCTAAGTGCCTGGAAAGTGGTAGGGTGGTTTGGTTTATTTGCTTTGTGTGCACTTTAAGGATTGTGTTGTTACTGGGAGGCTGAATAGCTTCTTGGGGGGGCAAAGCCACCTGCAAAAGGCAGCAGGCTGGATAATTTGCTTGCAGGACCTAGCTCTGGTGTTCTGAGAGACCCTGAATCAGGGGCAGGCAATTATTTCAAGTGGAGGGCTGCTGACTGAGTTTTGGCAAGCCATCGAGGCCTACATGACAAGCAGCTAGGGCAGCTAATTATTAGTTTTCTAAATTTTTAGGGGCCCTGTGGGCCAGACAGAATGGCCTGGCAGGCTGCATTTTGCCCACCCCTGCACTAAATAATACATCTCTACTTACTTGCTTTCCACCATTTAATTGTTTGCAACCCTCTATTGCAGCAGCTCTCAACCTTTTTTTGTACCAGGACCCATTTGTAAACATTGATGGGCTGTCCTAAGCCAGTGCCCTTCACTCCTGACCTACTGCCCCCTGCCCCCGGGCCCCCAGTGTGAGGAGCATGGGGGGCCCCAAGCAGCTCCTCTCAGGCTGGAACTTGTGATAGCCAGCAAGGGGGGAAAACCATAGTTTCCCATGATTTTCTCTTTCTTTAAAAAGAATCCATTTTTAAAGTTTGTTTGTGACCCTTTCATATATTCTTTCGACCCACTTTTGGATTGTGACCCACAGGTTGAGAAACACTGCTCTATTGTGTCTCCTGTAAGTGTTTCTATCTGAGCTGAAAAGCCCTAGCATATGTAGTCCAAAGCCCGAGCTGATGGAGTCCTCTCCCTCTCCACTTCAGAAGTCCCCCCCCACATACCCTTGTCATCTCTGCAACATGGGCATGACTGTAGGCTAAGCAGTGCCATGCTCTTGAGCAGCGCTTAGCAGATCGAGGTTTTCCTGAGAGATGAATTATCCAGTAAGTGAGGGCTGAAGTAACCTTACTGGCTTGCACTGGAGCCTTTCAGAGGTGTAACGATCAGGTCTGTGCCCTGGGCTACAGGAGTCACAGCAGGGGCTGGGCTAGCAGCAGCAGTCTGGATGGCAGTGGTCGTGGCTGCTATTCTTGTGGTGCCTGGGACTGGTATCCCAGTGGCCCATTTTGTATGCTACCGAACAGCAGGTCATTGTGTAATTGCGATATGGCATTGGACCAGACTGTTCCAGGATCTTTAGACATGAAGAATTTGGTTGCTTCAGTTTTTTCCTCTGGTTGTTGACTTTGAAACAAACCGCCTGGTCATCTGAGGTGGTGCAGTGAGTGCCAGAAACAGATAAGTACAATCTTGGTCCTTACTGCTCCGGGTTTTCTCTCTCTTTCTCAAGCAATAACAGAAACATGTATTTCTCCCTAATTGAATCTCCTGCTGACTATGTTGAATCACAGTGGTTAGCTGTAAATGAGGTAGGAGATGAGAAATGCCTGCCCACCCACTCCCCACATCTTTGCTTGCACTACTGGGGTGAGCTGGTGGGGATAATAGTAAAGCCAGATGCAGCCAGCAACGTGTAAGAGCCAGGAAGAAAAGCGAATGGATTACCTACAAGGAATTATTTTAGAAAAGCTTTCCCTGCCTGGCTTACTTAATTCTGCTTCCAGGCTCCCCCCTCCACCAGCTGTAATTTTGCAAGGGAAAGAGTCCATGCCCCACCAAAGCACTCTCACAGACAAATTTGTTGGAGGGAGTTTACTAATTCTGTAACGTTTACTCTTTGGAGGTTTCTCAGTGCCTTTACACTGAGGGGCTTTTTGCAGCTCTTCATTTCCTTTGTTGCAAGTCAGGTGTGTTCTGTCCAATGTCATGCTTTGCAATTAAAACTGAGCACACGGAGATCATGTGACAAGGCTCAGGAAATGATCTCCAAGCTCATCACTGGCCTCTGCTGCTTTGCTTTTGAGTTTTCTGGCCGTGGATACAGGGCCTTCTTCAATTAACAATTGGATTAGGTGCTCTAATTATCTAACTCAACCAGTCTCAAGTAGTTTGTGCTGGTCTTAGAACCTGGCAGTGTGACTTATAAATCCTAAACCTTTCACTACTTTCTTTCCATTTGTAACTCTTCTCTAAATGAAAGAACATTAGGTGTACTTTATACCTTAAACTTGAAAATGTTAACCTTTTTTTCTTTGTTAAAGTTGATCCCACTAATTGGAACTATTTCCATGAAGAAAGTCCCCAGATGTGTAAGGACTAACAATTAGATTTGTATCTCTGGGTTTGTCCCTCTCAATCGGCAGTCCAAGGACATGGCTTTGCTAGCAGTCTAGCCACGTGCACAGAGGCAGTGTTTGGGACTGGGGTTTACCTCTTTGTCAGGACAAACTCTGCTTCTACCACTCTCGGACTCAGGCTTCCAGATCTTCATTGTGCACTGAGCGGGGTCTGATTTTAAAGTGAAGCATCCTGGAACACTTCTTTGTATAAGACCTCCTGTTTCCCATACACTTGTGTATGACCAATGGTTAGTTCTAGGGAAGGGAAGTTAAACATTGCACTGATGCCCAATACCTTGTAGGGTGAAATCCTCTTCTGCCTTTTGGGTGTCAACTGGACTTAAATAAAGTTCTAGTCTTTCCTTCCTGAGTCCATCAATGCATCTGCTTTTGTAACACACTGTTATCTTAGCCTGGGGCTAGATCCTATTTCACTTAGTAGATGGCACGGTGGATTGAGACACACAAATATAATTCTCTTCCAACCTACTCTAGTCCTTAAATGCATTGCTGCCGGGCGGGGGGTGAGTGTCTCAGTCTCCTTGGTTCTTTGTAGGCTAGTCTTAAGACTAAGGGGGTGGTGATTGATGCACTGAAAAAAGTCCACTAAGATGCCTAGGAGATGGGATAGGCCTTTAGTGCCCCACCAGAGCTGTTGGGCACTGAGGCTCCAAACAAGAGCCACGCAAGCCAGAATGCCAAATGGGGACTATCTAAGATGAACAGGAAGAAATGCTGAGGGGGGCAGTTTAGTTCTTCTAAGTAATTTGGTTACCCAGCTTGGGCCTTCAGGGGGGCTATAGCCAAGAACCCTGTCCATCCAGGTCTTCCCCAAAATGCAGCCAGGGGGAGGTGGTGCTGCTCTCTGCTCCTCCCTCACAAGCTCTTAAATCCATAGTAGTTGGAGAGCTCTGCTGTTTGGGAGAAGAGGCTTGAACCCAGGTCTCCTACCTCAGAAGCATGCCCTGACCACACATGGCATTGCACATGGCATTGTAGGATGGCCTTGATGCTCTACATGAATGAATGACTACTCACCGGAGCCAGAACTTGAACCTGGAGAAATCTGTTATCTCACTGTACAGCCAATTGCTTAACTTCTGCTCTTGTGTGACAGTGATAAGCCTACATCCCTGGAAAACTAGTATGTAGGTGAAGTGAACGAGGAGCTGTGAGGGAATTTGGGAGTCTTGTCCCACAGATGCAACCAATTTATCAGGCCTTGGTAGCCTTGGTCCTTCTGGCAG
Source organism: Caiman crocodilus (assembly GCA_030014935.1). Classification (NCBI taxonomy): domain Eukaryota; kingdom Metazoa; phylum Chordata; order Crocodylia; family Alligatoridae; genus Caiman; species Caiman crocodilus. The sequence continues at coordinate 546,364 of JAGPOW010002911.1, forward strand.
AGTTATAAGGTGCCTATGGGTTTGTATCCCAGTGAGGTGAAAACAAGTATGTGTGTTGAGGAGCCCTTGCATATCTGTGTGGTTATGGTTAAATGCCTGAAACCTACTTAAGTTCAAAGTTAACAGGCTTAATTTTCAGAAGGGCTAAGCCCCCTTATGCCCTGTGAAGTCAATGGGAGCCGGAAGAGCCTAGCACTTTCAAATATTAGACTAACTTTGGTGGATGCCTTCAGTAAAAAAATAGATGTAGCTTCCCTACCAGATGGCCAGAAGGGGTGCCTTATGGAACCAAAGATAACACTGGGACACCAACATCTTTTCTGGTACCAGGGACCTAGAAAGGCTGAGCAAGTAGAGCTGGCAATGGTATTAGTCCAGTGTGCTGGAGAACAAGATTTAATTTATTTACTTATTTATTGGCACAATTTTCTGCCTCATTTTCCCACCCCCCATCAGAACCAGCTGAAGTGAGACATTAAATGCAATACAGGTGCCCCTTCTCGGTGCAGCGCACGCACAAATGCAATATTCAGATTGTGCTGAGTTTCCATAGCAACACGGCCACATGCTTGCACACCCGTGTTGTTTCCATGCATTGACTGCAGAGCTTGGCATGGAAGTGCATGGAAAGATGCACCTTACACCCTGCACCATCTCAGTTGAGCTAGATTCTGCTCAGAGCCACATGCATACAAGCCTGGAATAACAGCCCAGAGCAGAATGTAGTTCAGTGCCTGCAGCAGAGATCAGCCCGCGTGCTGAAAGTCTTCGCGTTTAGCAGCCTAACCATGCACTGTACATGCTGTTACTTCTTTGATCTGACTGGTGGACCAAATGTTGGGGTCCTGTAGACTACTTGCATTAGGAAGAGAAACTGATGATAGTCAACTGTTTCTTTGATACAGCCCTATTTACAAAAAGTGCCAAATCCATTGGCCTTGAGCAAAGAAAGAGTCCAGCTGGGCTCATTCCCCTCTTGGGTTCCAGGCCTCTTTCAGCTGGTACTCAGGGCAGAAGCCTTTGCTCTCTCTCGACTTGTTCTCAGGGTCACAATGTCAGCAGTCCATGTGCAGCTGCATCCTCCGACCTGTGCTCTAGTAGTTGTCTCCTGCTATGTGCACACCTATAATAAGACAACCCCCAGTGAAGCCCTGCTGTCCATACAGTACAATTCAGGAGTAGCGGTAGGTGTCCTTGTGTTTTTGGTTTGTGATATTTGTAGTCTGGTTGGTTGGAGGCTCCTATCACTTTTTTTTCTCTCTCTCTTTGTCTCTCTTTCCAAAAAAAGGTGCATAATGGCTTTTAAAATGAACAGCAGTTATCCCCCTCCAGCTTCAGTGTGGTTTCCTTCCATCCAAGGCCTTGCAATACATATACAACATAGGCTTAACTGTGTTATGGAAACCAGAGCACTTTCATTTGCTGCCATCCTTGGCTTAAAATGAGCCTTAGTATAATGCAAGGTTCTGCCACTGAATAATACTGTGTAAACAGATATATTTTTGCAGGATGTTTTCATTAGGAGAGGACAACAAAGAGCTTGGATTTACTAAAGCAAGAGAGAGTGTGTGTCCTTTAGCAATTCTTGGCTATATTCTTCTGCTGGGATCCTAATGGAAGGAAGTCCATTTCACACAGGATGTAAACAGCACACCAGATGTTACTACAAAGTTAAAGCAATTAGTTAAACTAACCAATCATGTTGCCAAAGCAATTAAAGATGACTCTGGGATTGTAAGCTTCTGTTCTCTTCCTGCACAAGAAGAGGGCTCATTATTTACTGGAGCGAAGGGCGTAAGGGGGGGTAGAGGGGCTGTTGCTAGGCAGAATGATGCTTGGGGGGAGGGGGAGTGGGGGATGTTAAGTGAAGGTTTTGAAAAGCTGCTGTTTAAAACAGTCCTTGCCCTTTCTGGCTTCACTGTTAACTCTTTACTATCACTGGGTGGGTATCAGCCTTATTTCTTATTGTCTTGATTTCCATTTGCAGCTCCAACAAATTAAGTGAAACTGGTGGGGGGAGAAGAGGGACGTGCGATTCACTAGTGGTTTTTGCGTCTTCCCGTTGCTTCATAATTGAGTGCTGCTTTGGCAGATTGCTGATTAAAATGTGTCCTACATGGAGTTGCCATTGACTGGTGTAGAACCCAGATCTGTTAAATGCAGTAAGCCTCATGGCAAAATTGATTTAAGCTGTTCTGTTTTTTCTGCTCCATGATGTGAGATGATAAGGATGAGAGTGGAAGGTATCCTGATATGTATGATTTGTCCTACCTCATCCATGGAAAGATCCTAGACCCAGGGTGGTCACGCTATGGAACGCATGCCACAAGTGGCACAGGGTCCCACTTCTGGGGGTGCCACCATGTGGCAGATCAGGGAGGGAGCAGGGTGAACAGTGACAGACAGGGCAGGGAGCAGAAAGCAGAGCAGAAGACTGGGCAGAGGAAGGGAATTAGAGTAGCACTCAGTGAGGGTGTTGGCTTAGCTTGTGTCACATGCCAAAAAAGTTGAACCCCACTATCCTAAATCATTCGCTTGCTCTTTTCCCTGATAGCTGGCAGGACTCCTAATTTGGGGAGTCCTAATTTTGGGACTCCTAATTTCCCTAGCCCCCAAGACTAGGTGTGATGGATACTCTGCCCCAAGCTGGGTCTGGCCTACTGATTATGTTGCTGAGTCCCGCACAGCATACTCAGGCTAAGATCTAACCATCCATGTTTTCCTTTCAAAGATAAAGCTGTACTCCTCTCAGAAGCAAGGAAACTTTCCAAATGTGGCCACTGTACAGGGTGGCAACCTGAGGATGTTGGCAGCCTGGAACAATGGCATGGAGGTGCGAACAACATGCGGGTTTCATCTCGGAGTACCATTAACTCTTAATGATGCAGAATGACCCTCTAATATCTGTTTTAATGATTTAATAGCCTGCCATCTTAGTGGGAGGCAAGGGAAAGTGGAAGGAAAAACCCACTCTGGGGAGGAACTTGTGACTTTCTACCCAGAAGTAGAAGGAACAAGAAGGACCAAGCAGACACATGCCTGTGAAACAGTAGAGAAGAGGAAGTGACATAGAAAAGACTGGTAGAGAAGCAGTGCAAAGTCCCACACTTCAGAATTATATTAGCAACCTTTGCCTGGTATAGATATTCAGTTTCTCTTGGGAGACTTGCTGCTCTCCCAGGAGAAGTCATGACTGTACAGACGTTCAGGTTTTTTCTCCCAGAGTAAAAATGGCCATGCCAGAGGGAAAAAACCTGGGAACAACCAGGGTTAAATCGCTGTCTATAATGTCTGCACATGCCATGGCTTCTCTCAGAAGAGAACATAGTCCTCCAGCATTTTCCTTCCCTCTAGGAGAGACAGTGTGTCACTGGCTGGACTCTGCTGCTCCAGTGTCCCTTTCATAATCCCCACATTGTGCTGCAGGGAAGCACTGGCTAAGTCAGGTTGACCATGGTCTATCCATCAGGAATGCTCTATGCACTGCTGCCATCTGTTGCCAGGCAGACTAAGGGAGCCTGCAGAGCCTGTTGAGATGTACTCTGTGTCAGCACTGCAAGCTGTCCACTGTTCAGGGCATCAGCATTTGGATGCCTGTACAGGAGGCTCTGGGGAAGTTTCTCCATCAAAAGAACAGACCAGATTATTTAAATGTATGTATGCAGTAGGGCTGTACAAAACACTTCCGATCCACTCCTGGGTCCATCAGGCAGCGCACCGGGGGGACCACCCCCTCTACACCCCCCGCCCTCCTGGTTCCAAGACTGGTGTCTCTTGGGTCTGGGTGGGGCACCCAGGGTCCCCCCCACTGACTGATCACTGAGCCAGAGGGATACAAGGGGGGGACCACACGCTCCTCGGTGGACTTGGAAGTGGACCAGACGTACTTATAGGTTCACTGCCAAGTACGTGGCGAGCCCCTCTGTGCTTCTGTGGGTTGCTCCATCTGCCCTAGCACCGCAGCGATCACGAGCTGTGTCTGCTGGTCAAAGGGCTCCCATTTTAACTTGCCTGGCCCCACCCCCTGCTACCCAGTCCACACAGCCAATTGGCTCATGTGCAGTTAGGCAAAAGTGTTATAGACAGACAGACGGACTAAGCCTTTTATTATATTAGAATTGGGGAAGTCTTGGAGTAGTGATCTGAACATGTGTGCCATCAGGTATTTGATAGCCCCAAGACTGGGTTGAAAGGGAACTTGATCTCCAGTGTGGACTGCTTGCCTAGACTAAGATGTGTGGTAATCCCAGGCTTCAGGACTTTGGAAGGTTGCATACAGGGGCCAGGAATATTTTCTCCCCCCCACCCCACACACTCTGAATTCATTATCTATTTCTGTGAGAGAGAATATTGTCTTCCTGTGAAGCACTGGAGAGAAACTAGAACTGAATTTTGTTTACATGTGCTGGTGTTCCATATGGAACAGTGCAAGCTCTTCAGTGTCTACTTGAAGGCAAGGTAGAGGTGCCCCTTACAGATTAAGTTCCTGGGAGTTTTGCTTATATGCTCAGGATGAAACCAATTCCCACATTTGGGGGGCAGGGGAGCATTTTCCCACCAGCTCAGATTGGCAAGGAGGCTTGCTTCTCCACTTGCCCTGGATCTGGGCCCTGTCTCCTTTTACCATGATTCTCTTGGAACCCTTTACCCAACAGCACTTCTGCCATTGCATCAGTCCAGAGCAGTGGTGACAGCTGCTCTCTCCCGTTCTCTTTTCGTGGCATGTTGTTGTGCCCTTGTGGTGGATGTTGACGCGCGCTTTGGCTCCAGTCAGCAACAGCAGCTTACAGACCCTTTCGGGCAAGTGGTTGCCTGCACACACAGGGGACTGGGCTTGATGGGCCACAAGGCCCCTTTCAGACTTGTGTTCTTAACACCAGTGGTCTAAATGGGGGTAAATTCTCCCTGTGATGCTGAACAGGGCAACAAGCTTCTGAATGAGTATTAAAATAGCAGCTACACAGCTGGCTGTTACATGAAGACTGGCTGCCCCTGCATTCTTACTACAGACTCCCCCAGGACATCTGTGGATATTATGCTCTTCATTCAGGCCAGGGATGAGTCTTTGAGGCTAGGCCCCACTTCTGGGGGCACCATTGCCCATATAGCTCTTCCTGCCTTAACACAAGCCAACTGGGCCAAAAGCTCTGCAGGTGGAGCTCTCCTGGAGTGGTACAACAGCTGCCACAGCAGTTCAGGCAGGAGCCCTTCCTGGCACTTTTGGTTTGTACAGTGTACACAGTATGGGGGCTGGCTCTTGGGAGCCACCAGGCCCCATGAGCCACAGGGGGTAACTGCTGTGCCCACTAAAGCCATTAGCTTCCCTTGATTGCTGCCCCTGCTAACACACCACTGTTAGACCCCACGAATGAGTTCAGTTCTCCAAGTCTGTGTCCCTATCATGGAGCCAGGGGGTCCTGTTACTTGGAGAGAAGCTGCTGCAAGGATGTCCCTGTGGCAGAAGGCCACCTCTGTTTCTCCCCCAAAACTGCTCTGCGACAATTTGGTTAGATAGGCCCTGCAGAGGGTACACACCTTACTCTATCTCTTTAGGTAACCTGAGCTGGATACATTCCTGAGGGAGGGGGGGAAACCTGCTCCCTCTGCCTATATGACTGGCATCAGATACCTGGGTGAGGGTTTTGGACTCCCTAGGGAGCTAGGAACTGCCAGTCTGCCCAGCAACTAGTGATGCATTTCAAATTGGTTGGCTAACAGCCAACAGGTGCTGGCCTCCATTGGACCAGGTAAATGAGGTCATAAGGCGCTATACAAGTTAAGGACTGTCCAGGAGGAGGAGGCAGCAACCATGAGGAAGATGCAGAGAGAGAGAGAAGAGCTGGACCATGTAAAACTTGCTCTCTCTCTCAAAACTCATAATCAAGGAACTGCCTGCCTCCAGAGGGAATCTCCACCTGCCTCTGGATGATACTTGTGAGTAAGCTACCTGAGATCTAACTAGATATATAGCTTGCAGT
>JAGPOW010002911.1:598103-660642 GCA_030014935.1 Caiman crocodilus
ATGGTGGGGAGGTGTATAGGTTTGTGGGGGGCTGCGGGGTGTGTGGGTATGTGGGGGAGGGTGGGTAAGGGGTTTGTGGGGGTCTGTGTGTGGGGGGAGGGTGGCTGAGGAGTGTGAGGAGGTATGGGCGTAGGGGTCTGCACATATGGCAGTATGGGGGGGTGTATGTGTATGGTGGGCTGTGCATGTGGGACTCACCCTATGAACACATACACACTCTGCCCCTGCCTGCGCATGTACACACACACATACACATGTACCAGTGTGGCCTTGTATTCCCCATGCTCCCAGGAGCCACATGGAGCTGAAGCATGGCAGGGGCAGGAATAGAATGAAATGGCTGGGAGTGGGCTGGGAATGGGCTGCTCAATCCTGCTGAGGGCTCCCTCTGGGTCCTACTGCCCCTGACTCCTGTCAGCTTTGACAGGCAGCCAGGAGCAAATAAATATTAATTTACTAATGTTTTTAGGGGCTCTGTGGGCCAGATAGAATTGCCTGGTGGGCCACATTCAACCTGCAGGCCACATTTTGCCTTCCCTGATCTAACCTCTTAGTAAAGTTACTGTGAACTTTGACAAGACCTAACACCCCAACCTGCCACAGGTAAAGTGGGGGAACCATAGCAGCCAAAGTCCTTCTTCTGTAAAAGGTTATTAATATTTGCCCAAGAGATCCCAAGTAGGTGGCCACACCCCCTGTTACAGAGCAAAACAAAAACACTCACAATCCATACCACTCTGATCATGGGGTAAAATTCCTTCCTGATCCCAGGTGTGGTGATCAGTTTAACCCTGAGTGGAAGGGAAAGCTATTGTAGCGGAGAACCTTTGCCTTTAAGTCCCAGAAGGAGTGCTGGCACACCTCAATCCAAATCTCCAGTTCTGATTGCATCCAACATCCAGTTCCTCTCAGGAAGACTTAAAAACACCCTGACACATGTAGCAGAAGGGGTCAGGGGGCAACCAGCAAAGACCAGAAGCATAGGAAAAACCCAATGTAGAACATAGGCATAGTTATGCCTAGATCATCCCTGACCAGTGGCTGTCCAGCCTCTTCTTGAACACCTCCAGTGATGGAGGATTCACAGCTTCCCTAGGCACTCTATTCCACTGTCTTACTTTTCTCACAGCAGAGAAGTTTTTCTGACTATCCAATATAAACCTACTTTGCTACAACTTCAAGCCATTGGTCTGCATTCTACTTTCTGCAGCAAGAAATAAAAAGTATTCTCCCTCTTCTTTATGGCAGCCCTTCAGGTATTTGAGGCTTGTTATCATATCCTCTGTTAAGCACCTTTTCCGCAAGCTGAACCTACATAGCTCCTTCAATCTCTCCTTGCATGATTTACTTTCCTTTAGCATCTTTGTTGCCTGTCTATGGACCCTCTCCAACTTCTACACATTCTTCTTAAAATGGGGGTCCCAAAACTGCACACAATACTCTAAATGAGGCCTATCTACTGCAAAGTAGAGAGGCATTATCACTTCCCATGTCTTGCATCTAATGCTTCTGTTGATGCATCCAAACCTGTATTTGTCTTTTGTGCAGCTGCTTCACACTACAGACTCATATTGAGGCTGTGATCTACCAGGACTCCCAAATTCTTCTCCATAGTACTGCCATCCAGCCAGGTGTCACCCATTTGGTATTCATATTTTTGTTTTTCTTCCCAAGGTGAACCTTGTATTTGCCCACACTGAACTTTTTTCTGTGAACTTTAGCTCCATTTTCTAATCTGTCAAGATCCTTCCAAATTACACTTCTAGCCTCCAACATGTTCACAGTCCTTCCCAGTTTCATGTCATCTGCAAGCTTGCTCAATAAACTTTCTATGCCAGCATCCCAATCATAAATAAATATGTCGATCAACACTGGGCTCAGGACAGACCTCTGTAGGACTCCCCTCACTGTGTTAATGTATTATCCTTGGCTTGCAGCTATTGAACCAGTTATCTATCCACCTTATAGTCGTTCAGCCCATATTTCTCCAATTTATTTGTGAAAACTTTATGTGAGACCTTGTCAAAAGCCTTGCTGAAATCTAGGTACACTATATCAACATCCCCTTCATCCTTCCAAGTAGTTACTATGTCAAAGAAGAAGATCAAATTTTGTTTGACACAACTTATTTTTAATAAATTCATACTAGCTGTTTGTGATCAGTCTTTCCTAAAGATGCTTGCCAAATGTCTTCCTTAGGATATGCTCCAGTAACTTCCAAAGCAGTGAAGTGAAGCTAAGTAGACTGTAGTTTCTCAAGTCCTCCATTTTGCCATTTTTAAAAAGGCGCACTACACTGGCCCTTTTCCAGTCCTCTGGTACTTGGCCCTTCTTCCACAGCTTTACAAAGATATTGCCAAGGGCTCCAAGATCTTCTCTGTCAGTTCCTTCAGTACCCTGGTTCCTCAGGCCCTGCTGTTTTGAATTTATTCAGACCCATCAAAAGCTCTCTGACAATCTTTTTTGTTATCCTGTTTCTCATCTTATCCCCTTCATTATCCAAATAATTCTCATTAGGTGTCTGGCTGCAGCTTAATTTTTTTGTGTAGACTGAGGCAAACTAACTGTTGAGTAGCTCTCCCCTCTGTCCCCCTGGCTAGTTGACAGTAGACCAACAGCTTCCTTGGCCTTTCTTTTCTGGCCAACACACTTATAGGACTACTTTTTCTTGTCTTTATCCTCCATCACCAGGTACAGCTCAAACTTTATTTTTGCCTTCCTGATTTTGTCTCTGCAGGTTCTTGATAGTTCTGGGTATACTTCCTTGGCCCACCTTTCCATTGCCTATATGCCTATATGCTTTCCTTTTGCATTTGAGGTATTCTAGAAGTGACAGTGGTTTTCTGCTATTTTTCTTGTAGTTCTATCATGTTGGAACAATTTCTTGCTGGGTTTCCAATACTGTGTCCTTTAGAAGCTCTCAGCCCTCCTGAGTGACTTTATCCTTCAGTCTTAATAGGCATGGTACCATGGAAAGATAATTCCTTGAGTCAGATGTAATCTGCCTTTTTGAAATCTAGCCTCCTGATTTTGCTGACCTTATGATCTCTGCAAGTCAGGATCTGGAATTCTATCATGCTGTGATTGCTTCCCCCAAATTGCCCATTATCTTCACATCTTCCACCTGTTTCTTCTCTACTGGTCAGGACAAGATCCAAGACAGATGATCCCCTTTCTGGAACAGAAACTTGTCCTACACACAAGTTAGGAATCAGTTTCACATTTTATGTGTGGCTATATTGTTCTTCCAGCAGATGTCTGAAAAATTAAAGTCTTCCATCAGTACCATCCCTTAAGTTTTGGATAGATTTGCCATGTGTAGGACCACATAAAGTTTTTGAACAAGTCAAAGGATTTGGAACTGATCTGGCTAATTTGACTTGATATATGAAAATTTTTCCAAAATATATAACAAACAAACAAACAAAACCCCAGAGTCATGGCTTGCACTGTGCAGGTGATTAAACTAATTTATCTAATGGTCTCTCCTGGCCTTAGACTCTAGATAACAATTCTTATCACATGATTCAGCAATGTCCTTGCTTGAAACTTCACGATGGACATAAGGAGTGAGGCTTTCTGGGGGCACTTCTGCCTCCTGCAAGAAGAAAGGAAAAGGCATTAAATAAAACGTGTCCTTCCCACACATCCCCTCCCCCAAAGCATGCAGTTGTTACCACGTGGCATCTTTGGCTACGTGTTATTGTCTCTACCCATCCATGATTATCTGTGATAACATAATGGCCTAAAAGTCCTTGTCATAAATCTCCTTTTGCTGAGTGCTGTACAAAGGCAGAACAAAACAAAAAGAAAAAAGAAAAAAAGAAAGAAAGCCTGTCTCACAATGTATCCAAATTGAGAGTGGAGTGATTCAGGCTGTGAGGCTAGGAATGACCTTCTGAGCATGTAGTAGGATGTGGGAATCTGGCTCTTAGCTAGAAGTGTCAGTCTCTCACATGCATAGTATCAAGAGATTCATTTTTCATTGCATAAGGAAAGGAATTGCATAGAAAGCTTCCTAGCAAATTCTCTCTAGAAGTAAGTTGTCATCCCTTCACCTTTATTATTAAAGGGTGTGTGAGGCGGAGGTAAGGGGCTCACTTGAGCAGGAACAGTTTATAAAAATAACTCCTTTATAAAGGGGTTAACTTTCACTTGAAGCATCTCCTCATGCAGGTGTGTGGTATTGCAGAGGTCAGTCCTTAGCCATTATCAGGTTTCTTTCCAGGTCATGTACCAGTCTACTTTTGTGACTTGGTACTCTGGACTGCTTGTGTTTATGCTCAATAGGCTATTTTAATAATCCATTGATTCTCTTTTGTAAAGTGTCTTGAGCTTTTGTCAGGATGGTGGCACATAAACTGAATGAATAAATAAGTACATAGTTCCCATCCTTTTTCAGAGTCAGTGTCCAAAGCCAAGCTAGTCTTCAATTCCCCAGGTTCTTTCTCTCCCAACATTCATCGTTAACATCCCTGTTCTTCATAGATAAAGAAGACAGAGGGCTTCCTTTTGGAGTCCTTTCAACAGTGTTCAAGAGACCAAAAACCAAAGAAACCCAACTGCTTCTCAGCTCATTGTTCTACATGCAGGGATGTTGGCCCTTAGGGCTACCTCTCTGGGAAACTCTGATGGTTCTAGCTCCCTTTCCCAAGTCCCAACCTATCGAGCTTCTCCTGTCCCGCCTCAGAGCCAACTGGCCACAGGTGTACTGGGTTTGCCCATTGTACAGGGCTGACTGGGCCCCAAGACCACCATGCTATATACTGTACTTCCCCTCTAGAACCTTGCCTAGTCTCAGGAGAGGTATACAATGTGTCCACATTGTATTTTCCATGCCTAGTTCATGGATGGTTTCTGACTTGGGACTGAGAGGTCTGGTCATTCATGTTTTCTAGCTTCCAGCTCAATCATTGGGCATCAAAAAGAAGGGTCCTTTTCAGCGCCACATGACCCTCCTCTAGCAGCTGTCAAACTCTTAGCACATTTCTACACATGCTTGTATAAGTTGCGAAATGCACAGCAGTGCTGAGAAAATGGCACTGGTGCACTTTTGAGCTAAAACACATTGAAGTTGTTTTAGCTCAAAAATGCACCACTACCATTTTCTCAGCACTGATGCACATTTCACTGTTTCTACAAATGCAGGCAATGCAGCACCAGGTGTGTCAGCTCACGTGCAGAGCAGACTCAACTAATCGAGTTTGCTCTGATGGGCTGGATTTCTGGCACATCAGAGCAGACAAATGTATGTGTACAAATGCTCTTAGAGCACTCTGATTCAGGCTTTGTCTGAAATCTCTTGATTGTGACCCCACATTCATGACATGGATGTCTTCCCAGTACCTCCCTGTTTTTTGCTATTTTGTTGAATAGTAGTAATCACCAAAATACTTCCAGGGTAACATTCAAATCCCAGCCAACCACACAGAATGCAGTCAGTGCCCATTCTTGCACCATACTCTGGTGCTTTCCATGCACATCTTCAATACCTACCCAAGCTAGTTCTTTCTGCTCGTTTTCACGGGCTGTATTGAAGCATCAGGAGGGGTCGAAGTTCTTGGACAGCTGCCTAATGGCCTTGCGTGTAGCCCAGTGCTTCTTGATTGCCCTGCTCAGCTCCTTTGAGCCAGGCCTACTACAAGGCCTGCTCCACCATCTTTTTACCTGTCACCACATCCTCAGTCCCATCCAGTTTGACAGTTGGATTGTCAATGCCACCAGGATTTTTCCTCTGATTCTGACACACTCTTTGGCTTGCTGACAGTGATCAAAAGTCATCCACAGGTGCCCAGCATCTGCCTGAAAAGAAACCTAAGTCCTCATCTCAAACTGGGGGAGAGTTTATATTTGTTTTAAGAGCTCATCCAGTTCATCTCCACGCTCTGAGACATGCATCTTGCTTTTCATAACTTACCTTCTTATGGTGCTTCAGGTTCATCTTTGCTATCTCAGTTTTACCAGGATGTGCAACCATTATTCTGGTAGTCGTTAGGGCTGTGCAAAGCTTCAGGTGGTGATTCGATTCAGAGGAAATTTGGCCCGGTTCAGTGGCTGAATCTCCAAATCCAAATTGAATCAGGGGACCAATTATAAGGTCCAAATCAATGCAAAGCTCTCCAAATCTTTGACCCCTGACCACCCCCCCACTCCCCCAGTCCCTCCCATGGGTCTGGGAATGGTGAGTCTAGGGGTTTTCTCATTTTTTTTTCTTAAAGGGTGGACAGGGCAGACATAGGGGGGCTAGGGGAGTGGGGGGGTGGTCAGGGGTCCCCCATACTGCATGGGACAGTTAGGGGCAGCGGGGATTGCCTCCCACCTGGCAGCACCTGGTGAGTTGAAGCTTTTTTTTTCAAAGTGCTGGGAGGTGGGGCAGGGGGCAGCCATTGCTGGGCTGGGGTGCAGGCAGGGGATGAGCTTGGCTGATTTGGAGATTTGGCAGCAGCCAAACCTCCGAAGCAGATTCGGTCAAATCAATTCAGGGTAGTGATTTGAATCACCAAATTGAATTACTGTCCCCTGAATCTGAAGTGAATGCTAGCCACTTTGCACAGGCCTAGTAGGCATCCCATTTCTTTTCTGCTCCTGGGGCTCCCACATTTTCTGTTTTTGCTCTTCAGTTTCCTCAGCGAGCAATGTCTTTTCACAACAAGGCACTTCACAGCCAGGACACAAATTTGATAGTCATATTTTGGTACCGGGGCAAGTTGCTGCATTTGCTGGTTTATAGTCTATAACAGTGGTCACCAATCTGTGGTCTCGATTGACCAGTAGATCTCAGAGCCTTTTGCAGTTGATCCGAGACTGGGGTGGGGAGCTGAATGGGCGCTTGCATGCACACGTGTCCCACCCCCAGCCCAGCAGGTCTGTCCATGGTGGCGGGGTAAGGGGCAGGAGCCTGATCGAGGTCCGTGTGGTGAGGGACAGTGCTGCAGATGCAGGATCAGGTGTAAATTGAGTGGGAGCCCAGCCGAGTGAATGGTGGGAGGACTGAGGCTGAGCAACTCATCCAGGAGTGCAAGGGGGGAGGGAGGGCTGCCCCATCTGTGCGCAGCGGAGCCAGTTGTAGTTGTGGGCTGGGCTTTGTATCCTGAGCCCTGCTGAAGCCCACCTGAGAGCAGTCTGATGCCACCTATGTCCCACTGCTGGGCAGGCGGGGGACAAGGCTTAGCCCAGTGGCAGGACACGTATGGCATCAAGCTGTTCCCAGGCCAGCTGCAGCAGGGCTCGGGGCACAAAGACCAGCCCACAACTGTAGCTGCTTCCACTGCACACAGATGGTGGGGTACATGCTCCCCCCCAAACACCAGACAGCGCAAACGGCTGCAACATCTGGGAGGGAGGGAGGGAGTGGGGCTGGAGCAGGGGCAGGTCCTGCACAGCTGGGGCACAGGATGGAGCTACGAGTGGCTTATCTGGGTGCCATGGGGAGGGGGGGCACGCAGTCTGGGAGGGCATGGGGGGGCATGTGCCCCTGGATTTACACACCAGCTGCCATTGGGCTGGGGTTGAAGTGCATTGGGCAGCACTGGGAATGGGGGGCTACAGGCAAACAAAATTCACTGTAACCCCCCCATAGCCCACCCTCCCAGCATTGCCACTACCATGCAGCCTGAGCACAGTGCAGCCCAGCTCAGATTGCCACTGTGAAGAGCTCAGAATGCCACCGCCTTCCAGGCCCAGCCCAGCCACACCACGTGCTGATCCTGGGGGGAGGCGGGGGAAAGGGGTGGCAGTGCCGCACTCCTCACAGCAGTGGTCTGGGACTGTGCTGAGCTGGGCTTGGGCGGGGCAGAGGTGGTGATGTTGGAAGGGGGGCTATGGGGGGCTACAGCGAATTTTTGGATGCCTGCAGCCCCCTGCATAACCCCGCTCCAAGCCTCAGCCCCAACTGCAGCCCACAGCAGCAGCTGACCCATCTGGCATGTTGATCCAGGGGCACATGCCCCCATCCCATGCCCACCCAGGCTGCATGTTCCCCCCACCCCTCCAAACTAGCCGCTTGTGGCTCCATCCCACACCCTGGCTATATAGGGCCTGCTCCAGCCCTATCCTTCCCTCACTGCCCTTGGTGGGGTTGGGGGCTGATTGAGCCCCTAGCAGTGACAGAGGAAGTGGGGCTAAGGCTGGGGCCTCTATCTGCCCCCCACCCCCATAGCCCTTTCCCCTCCCCCAGCCCCTTCCCCCACAGACTTATCTTCTGGGGAGGCTTGCCCCCAAGTAATTTTTTCTCTCTCTGCCTCGGTCTTTCCCCCTTACCTCCAAACAGACTTACCTGCTGTTAGGGGTAGATGTAAGGTTGCTGCTGTAAGGTGAGGGAGGGGTAGATCTTGGGCTGCTTTTAAATGCCAAAAATGATCTCTTGCTTAAAAAGGTTAGAGACCACTGATCTACAGTCTATCCCTTCCCTGGGATGTACATTCTCTTCTTTACTTTAGCTAATTATCAGACACCATATTAGGCGATGCCTTTTGCTAGTTAAATTTACATGGCCAAATCATTTTAATTCAAAAAGCTGCAATAAAATGAAGATCATCTTTTCTTCCAAAAGGGCTTTGAATACATTTCAAGGTTCCATATTGTGTGAAATCCAATTAAATTCAATGAGACTTTCCATACTAATTGCATCAAAATCATTTTGCCCTTGTTGGGTCCGCAGCATCCTGCCTCTGATGGATGTTCAAGAGACCACTTCTTTTTTTTTTAGGACTATTTATTTCTATATTGTCGCAGGGCGTTAAGGTGAGCCTGCTCTTTTAAGAGCAAAAGCTGCCTAGCTAGAGAGCCCTGTGAGCCAGGCGGAGTTCCACAGCTGCAGGTTGCCTGGGCGACAAGCTAATGAGCAAATTAGCTGGCACCTGCACACCGGCAGCTGTCTGGAAGAAGGCAGGGCCCTGGACATGCATAAGTCCCAGGACTAGGGCTGGCAGGTGTTAGCTCTCTGGCACTCACCAAGGGGAACAGCTCCTGTGTGAAAGAGCTACTTGGGGATGTTTGGGAGCCTAATCTGTGGCCTGCAAAATGAATAGGGCTCCGGCAGCTTATAAAGTACCTTGGGCTAGGAGGTATACAGTACCGAGGGAGAAGCTTGCCTTCTTAAGGGGGCAGAGTATGGCCTCCAGTGTTATTGTTAGCGTTATGTTGTAGCCCAGAGATTTGTGTTTATGTTGTCCTTTATACCAGTGGACTGGGATGAGGCTAGTAGGGGAGGAGGAGCCCTCATTGGGACACAGGCATACATTGAGCCCAGTGCCAAGGACACAGAGAGCCCAGTGACCACAAAAGGCCAAGTTAGGCCAAGATCTCATTAAAGGAACAATACTTAAATACCACCTGTGAGGCTTGGGGCATGGTATGGGTGTGGGGGTTTGGAGCCATGCATCCAGCCCATACTAGTATCGTAGTGCTTAGGGTTGGAAGGGGCCTAAACAGATTATCAGGTCTGACCCCCTGGCCCGGGCAGGAACAGGTGCCAGGGTAATTATCACCCCAGCCAAAAATCTGGCCAGGCTCCTCTTGAAAACCCCCAAGGTAGGAGAGAGCACCACCTCACCTGGGAGCCCGTTCCAGAGCCTGGCAGCCCTCACTGTAAAGTAAGGTCTCCTGATGTCCAGCCTGAACCTTCTCTCTAATAATTTGTGGCTATTATTCCTAGTACCCCTGGGAGGTGCCCAGGGGAATAGACCTTCCCCCAATTCTTGCTGGTTTCCCCCCCCCCCGCCAGTGAGTTTATAGATGGCCACCACATCTCCTCTCAGCCTTCTCTTGGAGAGGCTGAATAGGTTCAGGCCCTTCAGCCTCTCTTCATAGGGCCTGTCCCACTGCCCCTTGACCATGCGAGTGGCCCTCGTCTGGACCCTCTAATGCTAGCCACACGCCGCTTGAAGTGCAGCACCCAGACCTGGACACACTACTTCAACTGTGGCCTGACCAGTGCCACACAGAGGGGAAGTATCACTTCCCTGGCCTTGCTTGTGATGCACCTGTAGATGCACGACAAGGTGCGGCTAGCCTTACTGACCGCTTCCTCGCATTGGCAGCTCATGTTCATCCTGGAGTCAGCAATGACTCCAAGGTCCCTTTCTGCCACCATGTTGACAAGAAGGGTGTTCCCCAGGCTATAGATGTGTTGCTGCTTCCTTCTCCTTAGATGCAATACCTTGCACTTGTTTGCATTGAATTCCATCCTATTCTCATCTGCCCACCTTTAATTTGTCTAGATCTAGCTGGATTCTGTCCCTCCCCTCCAGCGTGCCCACCTTGCCCCACAATTTGGTCTTGTCCGTGAGTTTGGGCAGCATGCAGTCCACACCCCCATCCAGATCACTGATAAAGATGTTGAACAGTATAGGCCCCAAGACCGAGCCCTGGGGGACTCCACTGCCCACATCCCTCCAGGTCGAAAATGACCCATCCACCCCCACTCTCTGGGTGGGACCATCTAGCTAACTTGCCATCCATCTGACTGCGTAAGCACCAAATTTTTTTAAGAGAGTGTTGTGGGAGAATGGACTTAGAGCAGAACCCGGCAAGCAATCCAATAACATGCAGGGTCAAGTGGGGTTAAAAAGGACTGTGGCCACACACAAACTCATGGGCAGCTTCTCTACTTATTATTTTAACCAACAAAATGTGGCAGGTGAGATTAGAAGGTGCCTTCATCGTGAAGCTGGCACAGTCATGAAGCCCCAGGGGCATCACAGCCATACCTGGGAACCCCGTGCCATGATATGATAGGATATGATATGATATGATATTCAGACATTACTTTACCTTCAAAACTCTGTCAAGTGGCCCTTGTGGGTCACTTGGAAGAGCAAAGCAAACTTTGACAATTAAACCATTTAAAACCCATTACACAGTTTACACCATATGTCTGTGCACCTGTGCACCCATCTCCATACTCATATCCCCACCCACTACCACATTCAGAGGTCTTGCCCCTGAAACAGTCTATGCCAGACACCTCTCGATGATATGAGGTCTGCCATTTCTTTCCCATCATCCTCTTTTGTCTTCCTGTAGTACCAGTACATTTCACTTAGTCCCATTTTAATACAGTTCTCGACTATGGGTTCTGAGTGTCTGTTTATGGCTTTCCACAGTGCATACCTGAAGCAGGATATGGACTGGTCGAAGCAAGCTGTAAGGGTCCCTTGCTGTCTGGTCAGGTGCCCATAGAGAACTGCTTCCCTGGTAAGGAGCGCATGGATTTTCTTCCACACCTCTCTGGTGAATGGGCAGTCCCAGAAGAGTTGGTCAATCATTTGTGCCTGCCAGTGGCAGGTCTGTCTTGGGCAGTTCAATGGACCTCTCTGCCCTGTGCTGTTTTCCATGCCCATATGGGGAGTGCCTGGTGGGCTGCCTGCCAGTTCAGGTCTCTGTGCTCCTTCTGCAGGTCCTTGTGGAAGATGCATTCCCACATAGCCTGGCAGCTGTCACCAGGTAATAAGTCTACGGGTGAGATGGTGTCTCCTGCCCTTACCACCTCCTGTATCTTGTGGTGGTCCACAATGATGGTATGCGTTTGTTCACCCTGCCATTTGGCCTCCACAGTTCATATTTCAACATCCTACTGTTTGTGATATACTGCCAGTTCACAAGTGGCAGAAAATAACTTCTCCTTATTACTGACTTTGTAGTTTTTATTATTCATGGCAATGAACAGAATTGAGTTTATGAAATAAATCTCTTCAACAATAAGTTTTTTATTTTCTAAAATAAATTATTGAAAACACACAACAGCATTATAAGATTCTAGGGCTCAAGGCTGACCATCTCTATTTTGGCTGAAACCCTATATTGCAAAGATGTGAAAATGAAATTAAAGCTGCTTAGATCTGCATACATGCAAAACCTGTGCTGCAAATCCTTTGCTCAGAGAAACCACTAAAGCCTGTGGGACTGTTCTTTGCAGGGGGCTTACAAGATCCAGTGTTTCGAATTCTTTGCATCATCATGGATTGACTTTACAATCACAACCTTAGCCAATGCCTCTTATCAAGTAGGCCAGAGGTCTTGTCTAAATAGGAACATTTTACAAAGTTCCCTGGCACAATCCCCTATGTATATATGTTCCTGTGAGAGAGGAGCTTCTTTTCCCCTATTCTGTTTAGTGTAAACCTCATCCAAGTGATACACTAAACTAGAAAAAAGCACTCCAATACTGGGACTAGAGTGTTTACACAGGGGTAGGGGGTCTACACTAAACAAAATGTACTGATTTAAATTCACATTTTTAACTACGCTGAAAAAAACCTCCCCCATGTAGAGAAAGTCTTAGTAAAAGACAATTCTGTGCCGTGTGACACAATATAATGCAGAATCCTATCACTTAAAAGAGGATGCCAGGCTACTTGGACATTGCATTTAGTTAGGTCTCAATCACAGAAGGTTGAGATCTAGTATGACATTTGGTTTCAAACAAACCAACAAAACAGTCACAACAATCGATACCACATTGCTTACAGCAGCACTGCTGCGACTCTTTGACCCATTACAAGTTTGTCTACAAAAATATGGACACCTATTAGGCAGCTTATGTGCCATGACAACTGTCTGTCATGTTTACTAGCATTTTGTCATTGTCTGCCTGTACTCTCCACCTCTACCATCATCACCTCTCCACTCTTTTTCCTGAAACTGGCTTATCCTTTAGCATTTATGACTGCCTATACACTTGCTCGGGACTGGAGGGAGGTCGTTTTAATTAGAGTGGTTCCCAGAGAGCCACTCTAGCTAAAACACCTTACCATCAAGTGTATTAAGCTTCTGAAGGTATAAAAATGGCAGGATGCGTTAATCTAAACCTCATTCAAGCCATTTTTAAACTCACAGGGGCTTTTGCACATGATGATGAGGCCACACTGGAGTGCAGAGCAAACTCCAGTAACTGAGTCTGCTTTGACATATTCTAATTAGAACATAAACCAGCATGTATATAGGTACCTGTCACAGAGCGATCCATGCCTGAAGAGGAGAAAAACTGCTAGGGAAGAAGCCCTAGCAGTGACTAAGCAGCACAGCTGAGGGTTGCCGAGGCAACTAATGAGCATTAGCTGACCAGAGCGGGCAGGGCCTGGCCCTTATAAAGCCCATGAGCTGGGACCAGAGGGAGTTCTCTGGCAGCAGCTGGAGGAGCAGGAGCTCTGGGGAAACAGTATGTGGGAGTAGCTCATGAGCGCTCCAGAGGCGGAGCGGTAGCCAGGAGGCTTACATTGTTAAGGCCAGGTTGTCTTAGGTTGGGTTATAGCCAGGAGGATTGTGTTATGTTTGGTTAGTATTGAATTACACCGGTGGTTTCGGCGAGGCTGTAGGGGTGGAGGAGGCCTCAGGGGCAACCCACAGAAGTGTGGGGCCCTAGAGCCCAGGAAGGGGCATGATTCTGCACCCGTGGGGGTGCAGTGGTCTTATAGGCACCAGCAAGGGTGCAGCAGTACCGGGGTGCATAGACCCCAGCCCAGTGAGGGACACTTGGAGAAGCCCAAGTTGGGCACAGCAAGCCCCAGAGAGGGGGTAGCAATGAGAGGGGGTCCAAGTTGGACTCGGCGAGCCCAGAGAGGGGAGTGCCATACTTAGAAGCCCTGTGGGGGCATAGTGAGCCCAGAGAAGGGTGACATTGGAAGGCCCAAGCTGGGCAAAGCTCCTCCATTTTTAAGGAGAAGCCCAAGTCTGGGCACTGGGAGCCCCTAATAGGGGGCTGCATATATTAAGGAGCCCAAGTTGGGCACAGTCAGCCCCCAGGCAGGGGGCAGTATTTTAAGGAGCCCAGTGTGGATGAGGTGGGCCTGGAGAGGGGAGCGTCCTATTGAGAAGCCCTTGATAGGCGGCAATATTGAGAAGCCCAGTTGTAGGCTAAGTACGGGGGTAGACCTCAGCCAGGGGCAAGAGGCTGCGGTGGTCTCCAAGAGGAAGAGGCGATAACCTCTCCTTAGCTGGGCGTTCTGTGCTGCTAACCGTGCAGAGGGCCTAGAAGACTGCGGCTCGATAGAAGGTCCCGGAACGGACCAGGATCCTGGGAAGGGATGATATTTTAGGAAAAGGCCCTGAAGCGGCACTGGTATTTTTAGGAAGCCCAGAATGGGCATCGGTTTCCCCCCCCCCGAAGGGAGGGGCGGTCTCATTGAGAGTCCCTGGAAGGGACAGCAGCGCTAGGAAGGCCCAGATTGGGCAAGCTTGCAGAGAAGGCCTAGGGAAGCAGGCAGGCATTTGATTTGGACAGGGCGACATCTTTCGCACATAGCCCTGAGGCTAGGGTGCCTAGGGAGTGCCGATTTGATAGTCCGGGAGATCACAGGGACGGAGGTCCCGATATGCCGTGCCTAGGGAGGTAGAAGGCAGCCTCCCCCACATATATTAATCATCAAAATTGTGGTGGGCAAGAATTAGAGGGTGTCCTTGGGTTGGCTTGGACACGGTGTGAGGGACCACAGGGACATCATGGCCACCCTGCAGGCAGCCGCGCTGTGACAGTACCCTAGGTTTTTTGGGGCAGAGGCTGTATGTAATTAGTCTGTACAACATTCGGGAAAGGAAGGCCCTGCTCAGTGAGCAGGGGTGTAGATGCTACCATAATTCTAATAAAAGAAAACCCCCCTTTTTTTTCTAGGGAACTGTCTTTTCCTGTCATTTGATAACTGTAACAGGACCTGTACCCCAAGGGTGGCCATTACTCCCCCTGGTGGTGACTTGACTCCTGCACTGTGCTAAGGTACCCTCTCTTTGCTCTCGTCTGCCATGCCTTGATCCTATTAATGAAATTTAGAAAGGGAGGCTGCCAAGGGTCTTAGAGCATTGTGTAACTAGTCCTATTCTGCTAGATAGGCTGTCTTGGTCCACATGTGCCCCAAGGGCACCCAATGCCTTAAGAGCTATTCATGGCTTCCAAACCTCTCCTACAGTCTTACCCATGCCTCACAGCAGTTTGCAATTATCACTTACGTGGGCACCTTGCCCCACATCCACTCCCTTGTTGGGATCTCAGCTTTCCTTACTCGTACCTGCATTGCTCTCGCTGGTCCCTTTCACCTAAATCCACTATTCTGGGTCTGGCTCCTTGGGCTTCATTCCTTGTCTCAATCTCTTCATCTCTAGGCTGTGGGCTCTCTGGCCCCAATCTTCACCCCTTTTTGGGTTGTGGGCCCTCTCACCCCATTTCTGCCCCTCTTGGGCTATAGACTCACTAGCCCTGTTTCTGCCCCTCGTGGCCTATGAGTCCTTGACCTGTATTTTGTCTCTCCCACGCTTTTATTTCTCTCTTGCCACAATCAAGCCCCTGACCTCTGGCAGCACTCCAGACAGCCACATAGCCCTTGCACACCACTGGGACCTCCTTTCACCCCTTTTTAGTCCTGCCCAAACTGCTGGTGAAAAACTCAAACACAGTACATAAGGCTGCAGCTTAATTCTCTAAACCTGCTGGTTCTCTGAAGCAATCACTATTCATACTGGTTCCCACTCCGCTGCCAGCCTTCAGCCGGCTACTTATGGCTCCCTAGCGTTACAGAAGATCAGTCAGTTCCTCAGCCCCAGGCATCCTCCTGCAGAGCTCTTCCCTTCAGCCTCCAGGGCCAAGACTGTTTGCTCTGGCTTTAGCTTATATGTCCCAAAGCTTTGCCCCCTTCCTGTCATATGACTCCCTGGGCAGCCTGCAGGTCTAACATGCTTGGCTTACCAGCCAGCAGGATAGCCTACAGTAACAGAGCTAGCACTGCAGTTCTTCTCATGCTGCTTCCCCAGGATGCTCTCCTCTTGTATTACTGCTGCGCTACTAACACAGTAATAGGCACTTCTCATTTAAAGGGCTCTGGCCACCTATCGCTCTATAGCTATACCTCCTCTTGACTGCCTGAGCACAGTTTGCTTCCATTTTCTTTTTCTTAGTAGCAGGAACCATAGGTTCTCTGTTTCAATAACCTACAACATTTGCATCCTAGAAAAACTAATGCATATGTATAACTTACTCCAAATGAAATCAAGGGGATAGTTCATGCTACGAGAGGTTAAGATATGTATAATTGTTTGCAGGATCTGGACTACACCACATTAATTGTGGCCCTTTATGCAGGAGCTCTTGAGCATATATTAGCAACATTTCATAGAAGCAGGATGTTGGCTGCTGTGGCTTCCCTGTGGCAGGTTAGGGTGCTATGTGTGTGTTGCGTCAGGGTTGATGGTAAGGCGTATGCAGTTTAGATCGGCATTTCCCAACCTTTTGGTTCTGGCAGCACACTTACTGGGCCTCTCCCAGCCTGCAGCAACCCATCCAAATGCAGAGCATGGCGGGCAGCAGGGCAGGGAGCCGGCAAATGGTCAGGCATGGTGGGGTGGGGAGGAGGCCAAAAGGACAAGCATGGAGTGGGCAGGAAAGTGGGGGGAAAGGCAGCTGAACACAGTGTGCAGATGCAAATCACTGGCTGCATCCATGCCCCTGTGTCTCTGTGTGTCTGCAGTGGCAGCAGGCAGGGGGCATAGCTCCAGCCAAAAATTTCATGGCACAGCTGGGTGTGCCTCATGGCATACCAGTGTGCAGCAGCATACCAGTTGGGAAACACTGTTTTAGACTGTGGTTTGTATGGGGTGGTTTGGATAGGGATCATCCTGCCTCAGGCAGGGGTTTGGACTAGAAAACCTCTGGAGATTACTTCCAGCCCTACTTCTTTATGATTTCAAAACTCTTTATAAAATGTTAAGCTAATGACTCTTTTCCTTATCTCTTACTTCAAGTTCAGCTTTTCCCTTTGCAACAGGCTACAAAGTATCTTACTGAAAGTTAGTAGTTGGTTTCCATATTAGGCCATGGGAATGCAGTATCTCTTTGTAGGTGGTGGTTGAGTGCTTTTTCTGCTTGAAAGCATACTCTAATATTGGCTTTTATTTCACAAGAAGCTTCGTTTTTGTATGAATAATAAAATATGTTCAAACAAAATTGTAAGGGGGGAAAAGAATTAACCAGAGGGTTGACCCAGTAAATGTCTTGGTTGTCTTATTAGTTTAGAATAGCCATGTGCTATATTAGGCTGCTGACCCATGCATTTAGTCTTCAGGTCACATCTGTCCCATACAGACAGTCAATCTGGCCCATGGATTTAAGAGGCTTCAGCAACATTTCAGTGGCAAGGGGACTTCATATGTGCTGTACCCAGGTGGTAGGAAGCTTTTCCTGTGCTCTAGTTGGCCTGGTAGGGAGAAGTGGCAGGTAGTGGCCAAGTCCTAGCACTTGCCCACCTTGAACCCAAGCTGGTCATTCCAGTCTGTCATTGGAAAAAGCTGTAGTGATCACTGACTAAAAATAAAAATCCAGCCTGTGTTTAGTATATTTAAGTGTCATGGCAAAAGATATCAGATTAGACTGCATGGTCTCTTTAATATAATTGCTGGGTGAGAGAAGGTGGATAATGGCATCTTACCACTCAGCTTCTTAAACCTCCGTACTTAGCAGTGAATTAAAGGCAAATGACCTATTAATTCTCTGTAATCAGTTTGGCTCCATTAGGTCTAGGTCATGCTTACATGGCACAGATGCAACATTTAGTGAAACCAATGCAAATGTGTGTGTAGGCAGCCCCAGAGGAATGGATCCTAACTTCTTACCTTCTGCTGTTGTTGCTTTGATAATAAGACCACGCTTCTTTCTAATGTGACTAACTTTTCTCTATGCAAACTGCTGGCTAAAAAAACTCCAAACAGAAAATGTAAATTAAACAAGACTTGGATACTTTTGATTTCAACAGAGACCATGCTGATTGCAGTCTAGTTATACAAGGGAGGCAAGGCTCGATTTACAAACCAGATTAAAGAAAAGAAGCCAAAAGAAAGAGAAGAGTCTCATTGGTTCTAGATGAGAGAGACTATCTAGAAATTCAGCTCTTCTTAATTCTGTCATCTCCACGCAGCTTCCACAAAAGACACATTTATCTTCTAAGGGCACAATTTGGTCCTATATCACAAAGGACCATATTCGCTAGCACCAAACAACTCCAGTTGTTCACCTTTAATGTCAGTGACTGCTACTGGGTACTGAGCTCTTAAAAATTTGATCACTTCATTCATTGCCCGAGCAAGAGCTGAGCTCTCTTTTTAAAATCTGGACCTCTGTACTGTTTATACACAAGCCAGGATCTGGCCCTAAAAGGTAAGTCACCTTAGATCCATTGACAGCAGTAAATCTAAACAGATTTATGCCAACTGAGCAGGACCTTTATAATTCCTCACTGGTGTTGCTCTGACACTAAAATAAGAGAGCATATTTCATTCAAGTTGTGTTCTGTCACAAATGACTTATTGTGTTTGCGCTCGTTGTCTTTTGGTACATTACAAAAGGAATTTGAATTAGTCAAGAAGCTCTAAGCATTCAAACACAAATGTCTTTAGAGGCAGACAGAGTACAAGCAGTCTGTAGCACTTCATCAAGCAGAGCCCAGAGTCAGGCTATAAACTACCCTTCATAACTCAGTGTCTTCCACCTGACCCAAGAGTGCTATAGTTAAGATAGGAATTTTATTAATGGATGTAGCTGCAAGGCTTGCAGAAGTGGTAGCACCTCACACCACTGCTTAGTCTGAATAATTAAATCACATCAATAGAGCATGCAGGGTCACCACTTAAAAGTCGATATCTTGGAAAGCAATCGCGAGTGTATAATGGTTTCTGTTCCATGAGTGCAGAGCTTTGCATTGAAATAGGATTTTTAAGGAGGCATATTTGAAAGCATCATTATATGTAAAATGACAAATTTAAAATCATTGCCTGTTTTATATCTATGATACTGTCCAACACCAGCTTCCATTTTGGATTTGCTTCCGGGAAGTGGCAATTCTCATAGCTCTTTCTAAACAAAGTGATAGCTAATTTTTCCAAACTTGACTTTTACTAAGCTCCTATTGTTGTTTTATATGTAAGAAAATTCAATCCTTATTACACAGACGAGTGGACAGGACAGGAAGGACTTAGCAGAGTGGGGGGAATCGGTCCCTTCCAGTTCATGCTGATCCGTGGAGCCATATACTATGACAGCACAAAAAGTATATTTTCTGTCAGAAGAAAACTTCATCACTGCACAATATGACCTGCTGACAGCCTTCGTGAAGTGCAGACTTTATCAGTGTTTGAAAGAAGGCAGGTAAGTAATGTGTCATGGACCTTTAAATATACTCAGACATTGTTGTGCCTGCGGGGATGTGGGTAGGCAAAGCGCTCAGCTGGTTGAGAAATTGCCTTTTAGGAACATTCAGCGAACTGAGGGACAGACACTTTCTCTGGTAACAAACTGCTCACACGGGGATTCCCTCTGGCCTGTAATTTAGCTGTTTCATACGTTTATAAGCCTCCCTCTCAGGGCAAATAGTAGACATATGAGACCATGAGGCTCACAACACAGACAACCTTCAGCTCTTACTCTAATCTGAGCTCTATTAGCCACCCATTTCAGTGTCTGGTTAAACCAGCAAATGGATGAAAGATAGCTGGTCAGTGTTAAATCTGAGCAGGACTGGGACAACACTCACTATAGCATCTCTAGTTCCTGGGGGAGTCTCTCCTCACAAAGCCAAGTCATTTAGTAACCTGGAAGATTTTCTGGGCTTCTCTTTTGGTCCCAGCTTTGGTAGCGATGGTTGCCAAAAAGGCTGTTGTGTTCAGGCACCGGCAAGAAAGTCGTGGCGTCTGCACTTGGAAGGTCTCAGAGCAGAACTCACAGACCTCCCTCTGCAACATCTCTGTCTAGAGGTAGCCATCGCTGTGGTTCAGAAGCTACTGGTATCCAACTCAAGCGTGGAGTCCCCTCACCTTCACTGCTTGAATTGTCCTCAGAACTAGAAGCACATGATGCTGAGATCACGGTATGAGCTTCTCCCTCTGTGTCCACCTGAATCGGGGGTGTCCCTCACCTTGGGACTGTACTGCACAAAGGGCACATCTACATGTACTATTAATGCACTGTAAGCTTACTACAAAGTAAAACACTGCACAGTCAGCCCAGTAGGACATCTACACGTGCGCCCAAGGGGAGCAGTTCTGTGCAGGGAGTCAGACCCTGGTGTCCCACCTCCAGGGCAGCTGTCTCGCAGCCCTGTACCCCAATCTGCTGGGGAAGGAAGAGTTTCCCCTCCCCTTGCTGTCTGGGCTGACCAGGAGTCATTTGATCCTGGTCAGCAGTCTACATAGTTAATCTACTATCTGCATTTACAGGTAGTCGGCAACCACATAGTAGACCAGTCTACTGCATAGTAAATGCTGTGCACATATAGACAGTGACACTTTAGAAATCATTGAATAATTAGGGTTGGAAGAGGCCTCTGGAGGTCATCTAGTCCAACCCCCTGCTCAAGGCAGGACCATCCCCAACTAGATCATCCCAGCCAAAGCTTTGTCTAGCTGGGTTTTGAAAACACCCAAGGATGGAGCGTCTTCTGCCTCTCTGGGTAACCTGTTCCAGTGTTTTACAACCCTCCTTGTGAGAAAATTCTTCCTAATGTCTAACCTAAACTTCCTTTGCTGCAGCTTGAGATGGTTGTTCCTTGTTCTGTTATCTGCCCCCACTGAGAACAGTCTAGCTCCATCCTCTTTCGAATCCCCCTTCAGGTAGTTGAAGGCTGCTATCAAGTTGCCTCTCAGTCTGCTTTTTTCTAGATTAAATAAGACCAGTTTCCTCAGTCTTTCCTCATAAGTCATGTGCCCCAGACCTCTCACCATTTTTGTTGCTTTCTGCTGGACTCTCTCCAATTTGTCCACATCCTTTCTGTAGTGGGGGGCCCAAAACTGGACACAGTACTCCAGATGTGGCCTCACCAGTGCTGAATAGAACTGGCAACACTCCTACCACTGTAGCTCACTATCCCTTTAGCCTTCTTTGTGTAACCCTGGGTATACCCAGTACGTGCTCTCCTCTCCAAATAGAAGGGATGGGTGGCTAGGCCAGAGTGCTGTGAGAGGGGTCTGCAAATGCAAACCAGCTCCCTCTATTGCCCATAGAGTCAGGCCAGGACATGGAATGCTTAGCTATGTACATATTTATTAATATGTACAACATCTAAATCAATTAATATTGAGGAACATCTGTACAAATATATACACTTGTCATATAGTGTTATGCCCTGCAAAATGAAGGCCAGAAGATTATACCACCTCAGAAAGCATTGAACAATTCATGGGTAAGCAGTTGATCTGAAACAGGTAAGCATCAAGAAAGGGTTCCCAGCAGAGCCCTGGCTAAGAATCATATACATTATTAAACTACCAATATATGATTATAAAAATACACAAAATAATATGCAGTTTTACAAAATATGAGGTGCTCTCTCACAAAATATAAGGTGCACAAACATCAAAAATAAACTTGAATCTTCAAAAGTCCCCAAAGCATTTTAAGGTTTCAGCACAGACTGGTATAATCAGATTGTAACTTCATAAAACTGCTACAACTACTATGATCTTTGGGGCCAACCTCAGCAGGCGGACCAGGGAAACTAATCTGATAAATCAAAATCCCTCAGATTCCCTCTACTCCATTTTTTGGCCCCTTTTGTGGAATGAACGGGCTTTTTGGGCCTAATAGAAATCTCAAGATTTGTCCCTCTTCTAAAGAGCAGACTTTATTTGCTAAGTTGTGAGCTGGTATCATAGGATAGACTATTAGCACTTGGACTTCCCTTTCTTGGTGCACTGAGATGAACAGTGTTTTTATTTGCACAGCCAAAGAGAGATTCTTGCATTAAATAATCAGAGAGTGGAAATTACAAAGTGTGGACTACTTTCATACTCTGCAACTTGCCATTTGAGCTCTGGAACTTACTCTGCTTTCTGATGTTCATCTGGCAATGCTGTCATGAAAAAACATGTAACAAAGCTGTGCTATGAAACAAAGGTTAGTGTATAGTGGCAAATCAGTTCACCAGACTTGTATTGAGTTTGTCCATGTGCCAAAAAGACCTTCAGAGTGAAATAGAAATAAATCAATAGTAAGCTATGGACATTTAATATAGTCCTGCAGAAACTGGATTCTAGAGATGTCATTCTATGAATTTTAAATTAAGCTTTTTAATTATAGCAGGAACATGCTTCCCTACAATGGTATTGCACTAATCAGTCACTATGTTATATTTCTGTAGTAAAAAACAGAGTTTCTTAGACTGGAGCATGCAGACAACTGTGGGTATATGGAAAACTTCAGGAAGGTACACAAGAGAAAGGAATAGGAAAGCAGAAGGTTGGGAAAAGAGATAAGAAAATGTATGTCTTGGCTCTTTAAAGATAGATGGACAACTGGGCAGACTAGAATCTTGTCAATTTAATGTTTCAAGGCTGAGTACAGGGAGGACAAGATCACAGGGCATTTCAGATGGTGGGTTATGAGAAACTAAATTGAGAAATAACTCAAGAGCTAAAAGATAGAGCGGATTGTAGCAGGTACAAGGAGGCACTAAGAGAGAAGAAAGTCTATTACACTTTCTAACCAGATGAAACAGGATATTGCTGGTGTATTGATGGCATCTTGACCTCCATGCTTCATAAGATAAAAAACTTGCTTCCACCTTTAAGATAAGAAAATGATCAGAGGATAAGTGAATGAGGCTGCAGGGGGGAATGACACAAAGCACCTGTCAGGAGCATAGCATCCTGTTAAAAGTTTAAGCAAAATGGGAAGGACAGGGGAGCTGAGGACAAGGAAACTGTCCAGAGACGCATGAATTATTTTCCTACCTGCAAAAGGCACCTGGTATTTCACAGAATCATGACCTGTGCCCCTACAGAAACAGAACGCAGGCCCTGGCTCAGCCATGAGTGTAGGGATGTACCAGAGCATAAGAATAATTCCACTGCTTGCAATGAGAATCGATGCATGCTCACCATTTCCCAATCTGGTCACTTACTTATCACTCAGATATGTAATGATGAGCCTATGGTCCCTGCATATACTGTATCCAGCCTGTTTCTAATTAGTTAGGTAGATGTCTCTAGTCCTAGGCAGTTTCATTTGTTTCTATTATTTTAATATCAAAGTGTGGGCTACATTAGTGGTCTTTCTTTTTTTTAAGGTAGGTTTACTAATCTTTGCATCTCTCTCCCCCTTGATGTAAGCCAATTTGTTGTCCTATAGGAGTGGAAGTAGTTTGGAATGATACAAAGATCACCACCTGAACTTCAAGGATGCCCTGGTAAATGCATGGATTATGGCAGGGGCTTTTTTGCTTGGACCAATTCCATTTTCCTCTCTAGCGTCTGCTGACTTTTATAAATAAGTTTATGCATTTTGTTACTTTGGTCCAGTGATTGGCAACTTTCTAAGGCTATGGGTCCAAATTGCCCCAGTTCAACTAGGTGGCATATGGGTGGGCCCTAGGACCCAGGTGCTACCACCATTTTTCCACACTATAACATGGGAAAGCGACTGTGGCCGAAGTCCTTTGTTGCTGAATACCACCGAAGTCCCACATCTATGGGCCAGATCCAATGGCTCCATGGGCCAGATCCCCTCCATGCTGGCCCCTGCTTTAGACAGGGGATCAAAGGCCTTGGTCCTGCATCTCAGAAGAGAGAAAGAAGGAATCTAGACTGGAGTCACTCAATGCTGGATGGTCTGGTTTGGGTCTGTGCCAGATTGCCAAGAAAGTGATTTCCTGTGGTGCTGCTGCATGCCCTCCATATTGCTGTGATGGAGTTTAACTTGGAACAACCATAAACACATTTTAAAAGTCTTGGGTCCCAATTTAGCCTTATAGTAACAGTGCAATGTCAAAACAGCTGCTTCCACATGGCTTCCTTTAGCACAGTATGAAGAGAGATCGTAACACAAACAGCACAAATTTAGCAGAATCTTCATACCACTCCTCATTTCATTTGCCTCATTAATGCTGAAAAGGCTTCAAGTCTGGATGTCTGTGGAAGGTGCTATAAACACACACACACACACACACAAGGCATGTGTACATATGTTCTCACAAACACACAGAGTAAATGCTTGCATGTTCTCTGAAAAAAGCAAGCCATATAAAAGAAGGAGGAAAGGACTCTGTCAGTGCACAGAAAGGTAGGGCAGATGAAATGAAAGTAGGTTTACATAAAGGTTAAGGTTTCTGTGTTTGAATATAATATTCATTTCAATTAACAAGGCATGAAGGAATTCTGGGGGGAAGAGAGCTGTAGATTAAAAGAGCAGAGAAGAAGGGATGTTGTGCAATGGGAGAAGGGAATGTATAGATAAAGAAGGAATAGAGGAAGGTGTAAAATATTATGAATGGGGCTTGCTGGGCAACAGACAGCGTGCAGAGATGGGAGCAGACCCTCTACAGTGGGCAACGGTGCAGTGCCAGAACATCTTGCAGGAGTGACCTTATGAGGGTCTGTAAGATTCCTGATGACGGATCAGGCACTATCCCATTTTCCTTAGGGTTAGCTCCTTCAATGCTTGCCTCCCATGCCTTTGATGTTAAATGATGCAAAAAAAAAACAAAAGAAAGAAGGATAAAGGGAGGTACACAAGGGTCTACACCCTGCCCATATCACACCAATGTAGGCACAGGCCTGTGTTCTCCTGCCTCGCTTTTACACAAGTGAGAGAGTGACAGCCAGCAGACTGGTTACTCCAATCTCTTATATGCAAAAGGTGACCCTTAACGGTCCCTGTCATGTACTTCACAATACCCATACCACTTTATCACATTACTCAACACGTTGATTGCAATGGGGTCTCTTACACCCTGTGGCCACGTCCAGACAAGCATGGCCATGCAGTATATGGTGCCACAGACATGTCTGCAGTGCTACATACTGCATGTTCAGTTGTTCTCTGGGAATAGCACAAGGTTTTGGATATCTAGGAGTCAAAAACACCTGTGCAAAGAAAGCAGAGTGGCGTATGTTGGGGCAGAGCATGCTATTCAAAACTGGAGCCTGGACAGCCAGACCCACGCTCCAGCTGCTGGCCAGGCTCTGAGCAGCAGGAATGCTGCTGCTGCGGTCCCAGGAGTCCCCCAGAACCTCAACCTCCGTTCCCCTACCTGGGGTAACTTGCCATGTGCCAGAACGCATGTGGCATGGGCATTCCCTGGGGACAACTAGTGGTGGCACAAGGTGCACCGCTGCGAGTTGCTCCCAGGGAACTAAACATCCACGCTCACCTGGACCCGACCACTCTGTACTTGATAAGGATCTGCTAATTACTCCGTTGTACATGTTGGTACGTTTCTACTTACAGGCTATCTATTCTCAGTTCTAGTGTTATGTTTCCCATAATGTCAATCAACAAGTCTCTCATTACTTTGATAGTCAATCTGCTTTTACTTTCTTTGGATTTCGTGTGCCCTGTTTAGCAATTTGCCAACTCTCAATCATTCAATTCCAAAACTCTTTTGTCATGGGTTGCCTGGCTTGCAAGCCAGCTACTCAGTCTCTGTTGCAACTGGTTAGATTGAGTCCATGCAGCTCTAACACTAAGTGGCCCAATTCAGAGCGAAACCTCTCCCTTCTGGGGTTTTCAGTCCCTTAACCCCATTGCTCCTCTATTTCTTTTAGGGAGAGCCCTGCAGACAACTTAGCTCACTGGTGGCAGCCATTCCTTTGTCTGCAGCTGAGGATTTCTATGCCATCTCTTCATTAAAGGTACTTGCTTACCTTTCTATTTGGTGGAGACCTGGCTTCCATTTATCTAAGCAGCTCCTTGGATTTAATGCATGTGCCTCTGCATGGCACACACAAGCTACAGCTCATTCATGCCTCCCCTCTCTGGGGAAAACTGTCCTGTCAGCTGACCTGGCTTTACCTTCCAGTCAGATCTCACTGAGCCGATGGGAGCTGGACCCAGGTTCTCACACGCTCCCCTCACCCCATGCCAGATGTGTGGGCAGCCAAGTTCACCCTGGATGCCGCTCCATGGCTGGGTTGTCCTCCTGCTTGCAGATAAATTCCCCTTTGTGTTTGAGTTTGGCGAAGCTCCCCAGACTGTAACAGGGGCCGTGGTTGGTGCCCTGTTACACACCTATGTTTGACAACATAACAGCACACCTGTCTGGATTCTGATGCGAAGCAAACGAGAGCTTTTGGGCATCCCAGTGCATACTAACGTCTGCCATCTTGCTCAGCCCAATAGGGAGACTTGGTGGGAGGTGGTAGTGGAAGTTAAAAACCAAGAACTGGGAGAAGAATAAGGTGGCTTTCTCTTGCAAGAGCCAGAAGACTACAACTACACTGCAGTGGGAGAGCTAAGGTATTGTTACAATGATCTCCCATGGCAAAGAGCTTCTAGAAAACTGTCCTGGAGGCTGAACACAAGACAGATGAGAGGAAAGGCCTAGGGAACCAGCTGCTTCATATGAAGTCCCATGTGGGGAGCCAGGGGAATGGGTGGGCCTGATCTGTCATATAGATCAGGGGCAGTCTGCAGGCCAAGGGAAACTACTGGGTACCACCCTCAGAAGGGGACTGCTCTGTGGCTGAAGGTACAACCAAATCACTCAATGGGGAAAAGCAATCAGTGCCATAGAAAACTGTCAGGGGACATAGATGGGTGTCATAGGGGAAGGGGAAGGAATATGACTGGGCCACAGATATAGATGGCTATACCTTTGTAACCTGAGTGGTACTCCAAGATGACCCCCTCTCCAATTGAAGGGATCAGAGCGGGCGCCCAAGCACTGTGGGAGGGGTCGGGACCCTCCTTCCCTATCAAGCAGAGACAGATCACCAATGGGGACTTAACCATACCCCTTTTAATGAGAGAAGCAGTGGTGGGAACATAACATATATAAACCAGGGGGTATAGGAGACACTACAATACCCCGAGGGGATGGGATTCAATAAAGGTTAGGCATTCACATTCGTAGACATACTCATCTAGTTAACAAAAGACAGGTTTAACAAAATATAAAATGCAAACAACACAATAAACAATACTGACTGACAGAATATAAAATGCACAAAATACAAAACACCAAATAACCAGAGATATAGGGCGTAGGTACCTGGTGGGGGGGGGAAGCAGGAGAACACAATGATCCCTTCCACTCCAACAAGAATTTCTCTCCTGTTAATTTACTCAGCTAGGACTTGAGCTCAGCTCTTCCGCATGGGAGGCAGAAACTCTACCACACAGCCAGCACTGCTGGACCTGCTCCAGGCTGCTGGGGCTTTTGACCTTCTGGAAGCCCCTGCCTCATGTCAAGCTGCTCTGTCTCTTGCTGGAAAAACTGGAAGCAGAGCTGGGAACCTCTCTGGTCACTGCACAGCTTTCTGTGAACCTCTCTTCCTGGCTGCAGCCTCTTGCTGGGGATCCTGGAGCCCATCAGGGAGCCTCCCCTGCCAGCCACACCGCTGGGAGTTCACTGGTGCCTGTGGGTCCTGCTCCTCTAGGCTCTTCTAAGGCAACTGCTCCCACCCTACTGGCCCAGCTCTTGCCAGCTCTTTGAAACGCCTTCCTCATCATCCCTCACAGGTCTCTCCTGAGTCAGCTGTGCTGCCCCTTTTATCCTTCTCCAGGTGACCCAGCTGGAGTACTGCATCCTGGTTTCGGCTCCACGATTCAAAAAAGATGTGGAGAAGCTTGAGAGGGTGCAGAGGAGAGCCACACGAATGATCAGAGGTCAGGAAAACAGGCCTTATGATGAGAGGCTGAGAGCTATGGGACTCTTCAGCCTGGAAAATCGCAGGCTCAGGGGTGATCTGGTGGCCATCTATAAGTTTATCGGGGTGCTCACCAGGACTTGGGGGAACATCTGTTCACCAGAGAGCCCCAGGGGATGACAAGGTTGAATGGGAACAAATTCCTCCATGACCATTTCAGGCTGGACATAAGGAAGAACTTCTTTACTGTCTGAGCCCCCAAGGTCTGGAATAGGCTGCTGCCGGAGGTGGTTCAAGCACCCACTTTGAACGCCTTCAAGAGACATCTGGATGTTTATCTTGCTGGGATCCTATGATCCCTGCTGACTTCCTGCCCCTGGGGCAGGGGGCTGGACTGGATGATCTTCCGAGGTCCCTTCCAGCCCTAATGTCTATGAAATCTATGATGGACCAATCAGGGGACATGGAGGGTGAATCTCTGGGGCCTGATTGGTGAGGAAAGGGAATCTCAAGCCCTCCAATCATTTTTTACCCTTACAAAAACCCCTGGATCAAATCACTACCGGCTAGTCCTTCACACCTTGTACTGGAGAGATCGTGTAGACAAAAGGAGCAGGAGTGTAGCTCTCTATGTCAAGGAAAGCTACACATCCCTGCAAGCCAAGGTTGGCATCCAAGGTTATTGAATGGAGACTCTCTGGGTTAAAAACCATGGTGAACCTGGTACAGGGAACACACAGTCTACTACAGATCTAACCAGGATCAAGAGCTTGACCAGGAATTCACCAAGGAACTGGTTGAGGCTGCACGCTCCCAGTGCATGGTTGTTATGGGAGACTTCAGCTACCCAGACATCTTGTGGGAAGAGCACTCGGCCAAATCTGAATGCTCGCAAAGCCTCCTCATGTATGTGGATGAGCTCTGTTTGACTCAAGAAGTCTATGGACTGATGAGAAGCAAAGCGCTGCTTGACCTGGTATGGGGAAAAAGGGGATGATTTAATTAGCAACCTAATGATTGAAGGGAAGCTGGGAGATGGTGACCCTGAGCTGATCACCTTCACTATCCACCGTAAAGCTGGCAAGTCAGTCAGCAGAGCAGAAGTCCTTGACTTCAGGAAAGCTGAATTTGACAAGCTCAGGAGCCTTGCTGGCGGGGCCCTGAGGGACCACAACCCGAAGGGGAGGGGAGTTCAGGGTGAGTGGTTGCTCCTCAAGGGAGCAATCCTGAAAGCACAAGCAATGTTTATCCCATCTCGATGGAAAGGCAGCAAAATGGCACAGCAGCCCCCTTGGCTCTGCAGGGAACTAGTGGACCTGCTGCATCTAAAAAGAAAGACCTACAAAGGATGGAAGGCTGGATCCACCTCAAAGGAGGAGTATTCTGCACTGGTTCCTGTAAGGAGTTAACCAGGACAGCCAAGGCTGTGACTGAACTCCAACTGGCTACACATATAAAAGACAATAAAAAGTCCTTTTTTAGGTATGTGGGGAGCTGGAGGAAAAGCAAGGGTAACACTGGATCCCTGCTAAACCATATGGGACAACTGACAACCGATGCCCAGGAAAAAGCCAACCTGTTTAGTGAGTATGTTGCGTTGTTCATACACCAGTCCCAAGGGACAGCCCTGCTCAATACGGTACGGGATGGCCAGGGTGAGGGAGAATCATTACCCTTCATCCACGTAGACCACATGAAGGAGCAGCTTGAGAGGCTGGACACCTTCAAGTGAGCTGGCCCAGACAGTTTACACCCCAGGGTACTTAAGGAGCTGTCAGGCATCACAGTACAGCCACTGGCATGGATCTTCAAGAACTCGTGGCACTCAAGTGAAGTACCTGAAGACTGGAAAAAGGCCAGTGTAGTACCTATCTCCAATAAAGGGAGGAAAGTAGGTCCAGAGAACTGCAGGCCTATCAGCTTGACCTCTATCCCAAGGAAGATCTTGGAAAAAAATATCAAAGAGACCATTATTGACAAACTGGCTGATGGCAACATCCTGAGGGACAGACTGCACAGGTTTGTTGTGGGAAGGTCTTGCCTGACCAAGCTCATCTCCTTCTATGACCAGGTGACATATAACCTGGACAAGGGAAAAAAGATTGACGTCATATATCTTCAGTGTAAAAAAGCTTTCAATCTGGTGTCCCATGATCATCTCATGGAAATATTGGACAACTGCAACCTCAGTTATATCACAGTCTGATGGCTGGGGAATTGGCTCTGAGGTCAGACCCAGAGAGTGGTAGTCGACAGAAGTAAATCATCATGGTGTGCCATAACCAGTGGGGTCCCCAAGGCTCCATCCTTGGTCCTCTACTCTTTAACATCTTTCTTAATGATGTGAACATTGGTATTAGAAGTGGACTGGCCAGGATTGCTGATGACACCAAACTTTGGGGTAAACTATCCACCCCTGAGGACAGGATGGTGATCCAGGCTGACCTTGACAGTCTCGGAAAATGGACGGGTGAAAACCCGATGGCATTCAACACCGAAATATGCAAGGTACTCCACCATGGGGAAAAAACCTGCAGCATGCTTATAGGCTTGGCAGTGCTACACTTGCTAGCACCATGGTCGAAAGGGACTTGGGGGGTCACGATTGACCACAAAATGAATATGAGCCAGCAATGTAATGTCACAGCTAGTAAAGTGAGCAAAACTCTGGCTTGCATCCATAGACGCTTCTCAAGCAAATCCCAGGATGTCATCTTTCCACTGTACTCGGCCTTGGTGAGGCCATAGGTGGAGTACTGCATCTAATTCTTGGTGCCACAATTTTAAAAGGATGTGGAGAAGCTTAAGAGAGTTCAGAGGAGAGCCACATGCATGATCAGAGGGCAGGAGAACAGGCCTTCTGATGGAAGGCTGAGAGCCATGGGGCTCTTCAGCCTAGAAAAGCATAGGCTCAGGGGGGACCTGGTGGCTGTCTATAAGTATATAAAAGGTGTACATCAGGAGCTGGGGGATGGCCTGTACACCAAAGTGCCCCAAGGGATGACAAGGTCAAATGATCACAAACTCCTCTAAGACTGTTTCCAGCTGGACATA
Organism: Caiman crocodilus; assembly: GCA_030014935.1. Taxonomy (NCBI): domain Eukaryota; kingdom Metazoa; phylum Chordata; order Crocodylia; family Alligatoridae; genus Caiman; species Caiman crocodilus. Next base: position 628,710 of record JAGPOW010002911.1, read on the forward strand.
AGGAAGAACTTCCTTACTGTCTGAGACTCCAAAGCCTGGAACAGACTGCCTCCAGAGGTGGTGCAAGCACCTACTCTAGACTCCTTTAAGAGACATTTGGACATTTTATCTTGCTGGGATCCTTTAACCCCAGCTGACTTCCTGTCCCTAGGGCAGAGGGCTGGACTTGATCTTCCAAGGTCCCTTCCAGCCCTTATGTCTATGACATCTATGAATAGAGCTAGCTTTGGAAAGAGACTGGAGGAGATCAGTGTGTGTGGGAGGTGGGAGGGGGTTGCTGCATATCTCACACATCAGCAGCCATCCTTCCTAGGCCTTTTACATCTGAATATCGAGCTCTTGGGTCTGGTGACTAAAATGCTCCATCCTTTTCTTCTGAGAGATACATTTGCTGCTCTCTGGTTTCATCTAAATCAGCACAATAAGACATAGCATTATATGTTTTCTGGCCTTGATCAAATGCCTGGAGTGTCAAAGACCTTGTTGGCAGGTTTCACCTAGTTCTCCGAGCAGTTTTGCAGGCCCCATTTGAATATGTTTCAAAGGACATCTGAACGTAGAGGGTCTTGTTCATATGGAACAACAGGGCTGACCGCAACAAAGTGAAATAAATATTTAGCCTGCTGGGTAACATCTCTCATGTCATAGTCACTGAATTCAAGAGCCAGCAGGCTTGTGAGGAAAAAGGATGTCCTCTGAGACCTGGAAGGTTTTCAGAAGATTTTCTTCTCTTAGGCTAGAAGTTGTTAATTAGCAGTTACTGGAAAGAAGAAAAACTTGGCCCCTCTGGTGCCTTTATTATTTAAAACACATGCTCTGGAAATGAAATGCTGAGCCTATGAAAAATCTGTCTTTTGGACAAGAAAAAAACATTGAGGGATGGAAAATTCCCTAATACGTGGCAATTTCTTATTGATACATTGTAAACAGGAGTCAAGAGGAAAGCTTGCAATGGTACAACATGGCACAGGAAGACTTATAATCATGCCGCAGCATATAAGGATATCAGGGCACTTAAGAAACACAACTGCAGCAGAGCTGTAAGGTACTACAGGAACATCACATCAAGGACGAGGAAAAGAACGGCTGATGCTGCAACTGGAGAGGTATGGATATAATGGTCACCCTGTAACAGGTGGGTCTGACCAGCAACCACTAAAATTAGTTTTCATAAAACCAGGCCATGAAACACTGTCCCAGTAGCAAATGGCAATCTCCCTGTGTGGCATCACCCAAGAAGAGACAGATCTTCAGCAGATACTCTGTCAAAAGCCCCATGGCACTGACTACTCCAGTAATGCACATAATTATGGGTACAAATGACATAACAGTGACCAGAATGGGTCAGAATCGAAACAGGCAACTTAAAAGGAAGAGCAACGGAGAGTTGTGATTTTGTGATGTTCTGGCCGTTCTGCCCCATTCCTAGAGTGGGCAAAACCTCCCATTCTCCAGGGAAGCTCTTGCACCCCAGACTGGTTGGAGTCCCCAGGCCACTGACACTTGCCTCCACAAGCGAGGTAGACAGGGCAGCTGCCTTCTCCCAATTATGTCAACTTTCTTTGTAGTCATTAGCAACCACTAGAAGCCCCGCACTTCTGACTATGGCACTTTTGTCGGGTATGGCAGGCTGCAGTTGATGGAAATCCAGGAGAGATGCTATTAACTCTTTCTTGCTTTGACCTAGTACAGTCACATCTTCCTCTCTCAACTTCTTAGCAGTAAGAGATGGATCATAATGAGGAGGAAGTGGAGAACAAAATAAATGAATAAAGGGAGCCTTCTCCTTAGCGGGCTTGGACCCCATTCTAGTCAGCAGCTCTGTATTCTTCCATAGAACAGCCATACCCAGTAAACCTGCGGGGGAGAATCAGGAGCTGAGCCCTGCACACTTGATATGACCAGTGTGCCTCTTCTACAGTTCCTTTCTTCAGATCATCAATACTCACTGAAGAAGAAATTTCCATTCGTTTACAAGGACTGGTTTTTATAAAAGGCTGGGGATGATAAAATGCCAGAGAGACAAGTCTATCATCATCCCACCCATGTAATGGTAATTAAAAAGACAATAACTATAATACCTAATAAAAGGCCCCACTTAGAACCAGAATTCAGTGCTAAATGAAAGGGCAGGAGGAAAGTCAGCAGGAGATAACAGCAAGATTTTAATAGAGAGCACACAGATGTAGGATCACAGCTGAGAATAAAATCATTACCACACGCCTTCAGACAAAGCTAGATTATTGGATTCATCTACAGTGGAGGAATGATTTGAATGGCCTCTTTGTTGCAGAAATAAATGTGGTATTACTCTTCACATCAACAACACAAGGCACGTGTTCAAAAGAGTCTCCTAAAATGTGGCTTCACAATCTATCTTAGGGATGTCAAAAATCTAAAGTTGTGTATTCAAGACAATATCTGTGTACATAAAACTACCTTATCTTTTTACAGTGCACAGCTATCTTAGGCTTTTATATAGTTCTTGTCACGATGGTACCCAAGTGAAAATGAGCAGCTCTGCCAGGAAATGGGAGTTATATATGGAGCCCTGCATTTTTGCAAATACAGATTTACAGCCTAAAATTTCTGCCTATTCATATGCAGCACAGGCAATGCTACTGGTATCTGCAGCACTTACCATATTTGCCCACATACCACATGTGCCATCTTCCCACATATCAGCCTTCCAAAACTGGTGTGTTTTTTAACCAGGGAAGCTGGTTTCCATGGTGGATTGGATGCAGGAGGTTGCTGGAATGCCTGCCATTCTTCTCTCTCAGCTGGCCTCACGAAGGGAGGAGTGCAATCCACTCTTCAGCATGACAGCTGCACTTTCAAACCTTTTACAGTCACCGCCAAGTTGGCACGGGGTTTTGGCTGAGCAGCTAAAAACGACTGCCAATTCAGCAGCAGCTATAAAAGGGTTAAATTATATCTTTTTGGCTGGCCCGAAAAGGGAGGGTGAGCGAGCTGAGGGATGTACCCTGCCCCTGCTCTATGTGGTTAGTATGCAGCCACAGTTTTGGAAAGAACTTTTTTCTTCATTTTGCCTTCCCAAAGCAAGGTGCATGTCTTATTTATGGACATATGGTATGCTGGTAAATATAGTATTTGCAAGCATAAGTGATCCATTGCTGTGCAAGTTTTCATTTACATGTCTGAACACATTTCCCCCCAAGAACTCTTCTGTCTGCGGGTTGTCCAAAGCTTTGTCCCTCTCAGAACAAAACTGATTAAGAGAAATGAACCTTCACATCAGTTCTATGGATCTTTTTGCAACACACAACAATAATGTATTGATTTCCCATCGGGATGACCTGCACAGATACAGCTACTCAAAGTATTCAGGCTCCATGGTAAACGTTCCAGCAGTGGCTTCGAAGCTGCAGCAAGCAGGAATTCATGGACGGCATCTACACTTTCCTAGACCGTCCAACAGTCACAGAAAAGGGCCAAAGAGCTCTTTCAACTGCACCCTTCATTAATAAGTAACTGTGTACATAGCTGGGGATACACCCTCACTCTCCCAGTTTAAATGATGAGCTGCTACAGGCATTTTGGGATGCGCCTAACTCCAGGGATTCGTTTGAAACTGTGGCCCATAGCCTAACCCAAATTGAAATGTCAGGGGTATGAGAAATGCTTGGCCAGCCTTGCCTATCTCCAACAATGCTCCGTCTCCCTTGCAGGGGGATAATAAAGCTTGCCAATGACTGGCATGTATTAAGAGCTTAGGGTAAACGACTGTGTTTGTGTAACAGCTTGTAACAGTAACTGTGAACATTATTTAAGGTGCAGAGCCAAGTCATTCTTCACTTCAAAAACCAGCTGCAGAAGTAATTTTAATCTGATCCAATTGTATGAGCATCCTGTGCACAGAATAAGGCAGGGATCCTATGGAAAGGCCACCGTGTGATCATGTAATCACAGACAGTATTCAGGCAGCTGTTTAATCACATGAAGTTCTAGACCAATGATGCCAACACCGTTGGCAGGCATGCCACAATTAAGCCCTACGGCTTCCTCGAATGCCATTCCGATCTCCTTCCCCTGCCCAATCTGCTGCTCTGCTTCCTGCCCAGTGCTCTCTGCTTGATCTGCTGCCCTGCTTTCTGCTTCCTGCCATATCTGCCACTGTGCTCCCTGGCCCATCCGTAATCTTCCTCATGCCACCCACACGTGCACAAAGGTTGCCTGTGCCAGTAGTGTAACTAAGGGTGTGCAAGAGGGGCATCCACTCTGGGCACCAAGTTAGGAGGGGTGCCAGAATCAGTCCGCACCCATGGAATCTGCACCCTGGCAGCATATCTATGCCAAGAACTCAAAAACAATTCCCTGTTGCTGTTTTAAAAGCAACAGCCAGGGTGGGCAGAGCATGTGTGATGGCAGTAGCAGGTCAGCCAGGACTGTGTAAGAGTTCCTGATGTAGGTAAGACGTCCCCTGCTCTTGGAACTCATGCCCCTCTGCCCCCACTCTCAGACCCTGCACTCCACTTGCCCCACTCTCAGCACCATGTGCCCACCCACTTCTGCTCTCCCTCAGGATTTGCCCCAGGCACCAACTCTGCTTGTTGTGCCACCTGCCTGTGCTACTTTTGATGTGTGCTGCAGGTCAGGCACCCCTATTCTAGAGAGGCAGGAGCTCACCGACTTCTCTTGTGAGCGGTGAGATGAACTTTCCCAAGGGCTGGTCCAGAAGCTCTTCACCCAACCTGCAGACAGACAGGTTCCATAGACAAGGAACTCCTAGCCATCATCTCTTAGTGATCTGGGAACACAGGGGATTCATTTGCATAAGCTTTCTACCCAGAAATCCCCCAAACAACACTTTTCTAAATTACCAGAACAGCAAATAATGCCTGATTTGGTGAGATAGAGGAGTTGAACTGAGGAGGAGAGGAGAATGGGGTTCTTACCTTGCAGCATGGTATACATGGGACACTATTTATGAGGCCTATGTGAATTTCCCTTCCACATCCCTGCACCTTCCCTCACTACCCCACCCCTGCCCAAGCAACTCTGCCTGGAGAGATGGAACATCTCTTTGGAGGAGAGATGGAGGATGCTTCCCAATAGAAAAAGAGACAGTGATGGCTATATGAAAGGAGATAGCTTTTTCCTGAAGATCTCCCTACCCACACCAGGAAAGCTGAAACCATGATAGTCGGGAGAGGAATGAAGCCAAAGGACTGGACCAAGCAGCACTTTTCCAGGGGCTGAAGGCAAGTTTGCCTGAGGTAGTCCCCAAGGCTGGCCCAGGACTGTCTCCACGTGGGGTTTGCCAGAAGAGGGGAGGGGAGGTGGCACACTAAAAAGCCAAGGCACAAACTGAACTCAGGCTAGCTACAGGGATCAAGGACAACAAAAAGTCCTTCTTCAGATATGTGTGAAGTCAAAAAAAGAGCAAAGATAGCATTAGACCCCTGTGAGATCAAATGGGGCAGCTGACATCTGATGCCCAAGAAAAGGGCAATCTCCTAAATGACTTTTTTTGCATCAATTTTTCACCCTCTCAAGGGGATCACACTGTCAGAAAGGACATGAACCATCCTGGGAGTGCGTGGTGGACCCAAAATTGATATGGATCAGGTGAAGGAACACCTTGAAAAATTGGACATTCACAAGTCCGTGGGCCCGGATGGAATGCACCTGAGTCTTAAAGGACCTGATAGACATCATTGCATCCCCCTTGGCAAAGATATTTGAAAATTCATGGTGCTTGGGTGAGGTCCTGGATAACTGGAAAAGAGCCAACATAGTCCCTATCTTCAGAAAAGGGAGGAGGGATGACCTGGGAAATTATAGACCAATCAGTCTTACGTCCATCCCTGGAAAAATCCTGGAGAAAATTGTCAAGGGGTCCATCAACTCTAGACTATAACTGAAGGCAAGCTTCTGAAAGCCAGCTAACAAGGCTTTGTGACTGGCAGGTCTTGCCTAACCAACCTCATCTCCTTCTATGACCAGGTGACATGAGCCCTGGACAAGGGAGATGATGTGGATGTCATATATGTGGATTTCAAGAAAATCTTTGACCTAGTTCCCCGTGATGTCCTTATGGCTAAGCTGGGGAACTGTGGCCTTGATCATCTTATGGTCCGATGCCTAGGTAAGTTGTAGGCCTGTGCAAGTCGGCAGCGATCTGATCCAGATTTGGATCTGGCTGCTTCGGATAGCCATGATCCCATCTGGAGCTCTGGACCCAGTTTCTGCCTCAACTCAGCCAAAGCAGCTCCAAAGCTTCAGAGCCGCCTTGGAGATCCAGCCATAGGGTCTAATAGGGAATCAATTAAATACCTATAACTTTGTTGCTTTTTGTCTTATTTGGATGAAACTTGCAGGGATGGTAGCCTCTGCTGAGAGCATGAAAATTCCCAAGCTTCAAGAAGATCAGTGCAGGGGTTTGGGGGGAACTGTACCCTAAAATCTTGAAAGCCAAACTCATGTCACGGGTGTGTCACACCACAGAGGGTGAAAACTACAAGCGTGGTGGCCCCTGGTGAGGCAACAGAGCCTGCCAAGTTTCAAGAAGACTGGTGCAGGGGTTTTGAGGGAACTGTACCCCAAATTCTTGAAAGCAAAACTCCCTTCACGTCTATGTGTTACAACACGGGGGGCGGGAGGGGGTGTCAAAACTGCAGGCGTGGTAGCTCTTACTGAGTCCACAAAATCTGTGACGTTTCAAGAAGATGGGTGCAGGGGTTTGGGGGAAACTGCACCTCAAGCTGCAGACAAGCAAACCTTGTGCCATGGGTGACCCTGTGTGTGTTCAGGCGCAGCGGAGTGAGAGCTGCAGGGATGGTAGCCCCTGCTGCAGCCACGATGCCTGACAATGGTTGAGGAGATGGGTGCAGGGGGGTTCTGGGGCCCTGCACCCCTAGCTGCTGATGGACAAAACTCATGCTATGGTTGCTTGTGCAACTGACGGTGTCTGTCTTGGAGCAGTTGATTGTATTGATTATTTCCTCTCCTTAGTCTGGTTTTGTAAGTGCTAATTGATGGCAATTAAGTGGCTACATTACCTAGGTCTTGTGTATTGAGCTGGACCCTGAGTGAATCATGATTGATTGGTGACTGGTAACACGGTAGCTTAGCAGCTAGGCCACCAGTAGCATTTCCCTTCCCTGCCCCAAGACAGGGACAGTCAGTCCCACAATCACCCATGTCATGAGTTTTGTCTGCAGCTAGGGGTGCAGGGCCGCAGAAACCCTGCACTGGTCTCCCCAACAGTTGGCAGGCATCATGGCCACAGCAGGGGTCACCGTCGCTGCAGCTGTCACCCTGCTGCACCTTAACACGTGCAGTGTCACCCATGACACAAGTTTTGCTTGTCCACAGCTTGAGAGGCAGTTTTCCCCAAACCCCTGCACCAATTTTTTTGAAACTTGGCAGGCTTGTGTCCTCAGCAAGAGCTACCACCCCTGCAATTTTGACCCTCCTGCATTGTAACACATAGATGTGACAGGAGTTTTGCTTTCAAGAATTTGGGGTGCAGTTCCCCCCACACGCCTGCACCGATCTTCTTGAAACTTGGCAGGCTTCATGCTGTCTGTGGATTCTGCCATCCCTGAAAATCCAGATAGGACCAAAAAACAACAGCGTTATAGATATTTTATTGTTTCCCAGTTATGCCCTCTGGCCGGATCTCCGAGGCAGCTCTGAGGAGGCTCCGAAGCACTTCATGAGCTCCGAACCACTTTGGGAAGCCTAACGAGGCCAGTGCTTTGACCTGGACATGCTGCTTCAGACCCCAAAGCATCTGAAGCTTCTCCAGATCTGAAACTCTGCCCAAAGCCTCGCACAGCTGCAGGGTCAGACCCGAAGTACTAGCTGATGGGAGCAAATCAACGTGGCGCAGAGATCAGCGGAGTCCGTCAGGGCTTGGTACTTGGGCCGGTACTCTTTAACGTCTTCATTAATGATCTGGATTCAGGAGTCAGATGCAAACTGGCAAAGTGTGCAGATGACACGAAATTATGGGGGAGGGTGGTCACACTGCAAGACAGGCTGGGGATATAGGCCAACTTGGACATGCTGTCAGGGTGGACTGACCAAAGCCTGATGGCCTTTGATGTAGAAAAGTATAAGATGCTGCACCTCAGTAGGAAGAACCCTCATCATACAGGTCAGTTGCACCATACGTGCATTTAACTTGGGCGAATTCAGCTGTACGCAGGGTGGGAGGGGGGACGGGGCTTGAGCTTGCATGCGGCGCTGCCGCTTACCTGGAGGCCCATTATGGCGGTGACGGCCACTGCCTCCAAAACCTCCCGCTGCCACCATGGAGCCGTGCTTGGCACTGTGTGGCCGGCCTTTGGGAGGCAGTGGCACCACCCCATGCCGCGTTGCTGCCGCCGGCCGCACAGCTCGAAGCACGGCGCCGTGTGCAAACTCAAGCCCCGTCTCCCCTCCCACCCTGCGTATAGTCACTGATTTTCGCCTTACGAGATTTTCATTTTACACGCTGTCTTCAGCACCTAACCCCTGTGTAAGATGCGTCTGACCTGTACTTACAAACTCGGCAGTACTATGCTCGCTAGCACCACGACCGAAAGAGACTTGAGGGTCCTGATTGACCACAGGATGAATACTAATCATTAATGTGATACTGTGGCTTGCTAAGCAAACCGAAATCCGGCATGCATCTACCAATACATCTCAAGCAAAACCAGGGATGTCATCCTCCTGCTTTACTTGGCCTTGGTGAGGCCACAGCTGCAGTACTGTATCCAGTATTAGTCCCCCCGCTTCAGGAGGGATGTGGAAAAGCTTGAGAGAGTCCAGAGGAGAACCACTCATATAATCCAAGGCCTGGAGGGCAGGCCATATGAGAAGAGGCTGAGGGATTTGGGACTGTTCAGTCTAGATAAGAGAAGGTTCAGGGGGGACTTGGTAGCAACCTACAATGATATAAGAGGGGTACATCAGGACCTGGAAGAACAGCTGTTCACTAGAGCTCCCCAAGGGATAACAAGTTCTAACAGCCATAAACTCCAGGAAGGCCAAGTTAGACTAGATATAAGAAAAAGGTTATTTACAGTGCGTGTGTCCAGGGTCTGGAACAAACTTCCCCCAGAAGTGGTGCAAACACCTACTTTGGACTCTTTCAGAAAAGATCTGGATATTTTTCTTGTTGGGAATCACTTGATCTGAGCTGACTTCCTGCCTATGGTGGAGGAGCTGGACTCAATGATCTCACAAGGTCCCTTCCAGCCCCTAATGTCCATGAAATCTTTGAAATCTATAAAATTAGAGACATTTGCTGTCAGAGATTCATGCCAGCAGGTAGCTGAACTGAAAAGAAGGGCAGCAGCCAAAGCTGCCTTGTGGGGGGAGGAGGGGTAACTATTTTCTTTCTTTGTCGTTTGTATAGAATCATTGATTATATATTTTTCTTTGTTTCATATGCAGACACAGTGCTTGCAAGTGGGGCACCATTAAATGGCACCCAGGGAACATGTATATTTTATACACCCTCTGGGTGGGCCACAAGCTCACCTAGTTTATTAATTCTCAACTTACTTAAACCTGCCCGTTGTTATCAATAGCGCCTGGCGCAAGAGTTCTGTGCATCAGAGGCCAATATCAGGTTGCATGAATGTTTGCAAATCTGGCATTTGCAAACATGTGAGTGCTTGGCTTTGTGATATTCAAACTGGTATTAAGAGAAGTGGTCTTACATAAAACATAGCCTGCAATGTGCAACTATAATGAGCTGTCCTCCTCAAGAGCGAGATAGGTGGCGAATGCAACCAGGATGTACCTGATGCCGTCTGCATCATGCTGGCCTTGTGGCTGTACCTTCTCACTAGCTCCCTGTGGCTGCAGATTGATGGTGAGTGATCTGGGGGAAGGCATAAGCCATGTGGGACTTCTTGTACATACGGGATTAGTCACTCTGAGCAATCCCGTGCCCTGTGTTGGGTTTGATGGGAAGGGTCTGACTGATTTCAGAGCATTTCCTTCTCCCTACCTTTACATCCAATAGACATTCTGTGTTTCAGCAGCGGCCCAGAACAAAGATATTTTCAGGGAGCACAGGTGAGTCTTTGTAAAAAGTGGTTACTATATTGTTTGCATACCACATGCACCTTCCCAACCCCCCAAAAAATCAGCTCTCCAAAGTTGAGTTTCATGTCTTAAGTGGAAAAGTTGATTTTTCTTCACTGGAATAGAAGCACGGAGGACTAGAAGCAGGCAGACATACTGCAAGATGGCGGCCACGCTTTTCCCTCTGGCAGCTTGTTGGGGAAGGGGGCAAAATTCACCCTGCAGGGTCAGATGTATAGTGTTAACCCTCTTACAGCCACAGCCACTGCAGCCAAGATTCCCTGCAGTTATTTGTCACTCAGCCATGAAGAAAAAGCTTATTTCCCCTTCATCCTGCTTTCCATAAACAACCTGTGTGTGGTTTTAGGGGGAGAGGGGCGGGGTGGGATACGTAAGCAAATGAAGTCATTAAGTGGGGAACTGCGTCACTAGTTAAAGTAACATCCGGGCTGGTCTAAATTGTGCTGGGTTGCAACAGCTCTAAAAAGAACGGTCAGACTTTACAAGCATGATGCACGGGGGCCAAACGTGGGCCAGTTTCCAGGCAAATTTCCATTTGGCCAATACAGAGGATACATGGAAGGAAGCATGCATTATACTGATCACATTTTTAATTTATCCTCCTTTTGGAAATAGTGAAGGACAGTTGCAGTCATCTCTTGTGTTTTACAGTATCTTCCAGATATTAGCAACTCTGTACTAATGTGCTTCTGCCTGCCCAGAATACGAAATAGGAGCCCAATGAGCTTTCAATTTTCATAAAAAGTACTGTGAATCTTTCTTCTGGGACTGTGCCTTGACATTGATTGCTAGGCACAATAAAAATTACATCCCGAATGCAGACTTGAATATGTTGCAAAAAATCTTGTTATCATCACTCTTAAACATTTCATTTGAATGTTGCACTTTATTCCTTTTGCAAGTGAGATATAAACATGAACTCACTGTCTCAATTGTACTGAAATATTCATAGCTGAAGCTCCACGTTGCACCACTCAGCTAATTGCTAATTTTGCGGTGATGGATGTAAATGGCCCAGTTGGTAATTCATGCTTGGATGTTCCCTGTTCATCTCTTTCTTTTATTTAATGTACAGACAGAAAAAAAAACCCTCCTCACTTTCAACATGCTGCAAAATAACTCAATGTATTTAATATTATGCCTCAAAAGTTACATTATATTTTCTGGGCTCACAAAGTATATTGAGTGCAAGCATGATAGTGTGATGAGATAAAAAGGGTTTTATTTGCATGTGTATGGCTACTTGATTCACCAGTGACAAAATGATGGGGTAGAGGTCTTGCAGATGAGAGTCAATAAAACTGCTATGCTACACTGAAAACTTAACTTACCCCCACACCATCACCACCTGACTTCATTCCACATACGTTACAGGAAGCATGTAATGTTTAAAAAAGTTTAATCTTACTCAGCTTGTTTTTTATATCCCTCTATCTGCAAAGCTGGGACTCAGTCATCATCAGTGGTCCATCTGCACAGAGCAATAAAGGAAAGGAAAATACAGCTAATAAGTTGTACGAGCATCTTTAAGTGGTGTTTTTATACGAAATCATATTTTATTTTCAAGGTGTGAGCTCTCATGTTTTCCCAAGACTGCCATGCATTGTTTCCTTTGGGAAAGGAAGCTTCTTCATTCTCCAATGGGGGAGAAAAAAACTCCTCCTTTCTCCAATTCCTACAGCTCCTGTGATAGCAGGCCATAAATCTAAGTGATTAGGCCTTCATATTACCCTGCTTCCGCTGTGGTAAATGTTTTCCCAAGGTGTCTCATAAGAAATGAGCTACTTTTCCATGGACAGAACAGAATGGAACGAGCACCTCTTTTGGTGAGATGTTTCTGTTTCAAACCATCACTGACCTCCTTGGTAGAAGATGAGTACAATTGCATGACGTTGCACCCATAGCGCCCAAGCATGCAGATCATGTTACTGCCCGATCCTTTTCTAGTTCGGAGAACTGCTTGGTAGCTCTCTGTAGAAGTGGAGAGGATTCAAAAGGGAGGGCCAGCTTAGACATTTAGCAGTGCACTGCCTGAATGAATTGCTAATATGTTGTTCTTCTCTCATTCCCAGCCAACATATCTGATAGAGGACTGTTTCTTTCAGAGTGCTAACTGACTGGCATTGAGTAACATGAGACCAGCACAGCACAGCACAGCAATTCATTCTAACGGATTCATGCCAAAATGTACTCTTAATAGTACAGTTCCTCCTAGCCAAGATAGGAAACTTGCCCACCATTAGCAGTATGTTTGTCTTTTACTGAATAGCCAGCATTGATTTCTGTCCTTCTAAATTCAGTACAGCTGCTGTTTGCTTTGTTACAACGCAGAGGTGAGGCAAAACTGATGCAGACAGGATGTCCTTCCCAATGCTTTCTATTCACGTGCAGCAGAAAATTCTTAGACCAGTCCTGAGATTACCTGAGCTCCTTTTGGGTGATGCCAAGTGTTTTCAGTTCCCACTGTAATCAGTTCAATGAAAAATTAAGGACCCCACCAGCTGCCCAGCTCCTTGCAATAGAGGCCATACATTTCCTAGCCGGTGACGAGACAAAAACAAATCTCTCTGCTGGGAGGAGAGACCTCAGCTTATCTTGGCTCAGTAAATGAAATACTACCACCCCAAGTGCCCCAGAAATACTCAGCTAGGATGTTTTCAGTAAGCCCAGCATTTTACCCTATGGCTTCCAGTTTGGTTCTCGGATGCTTCACTACTGCAAATGGGCATTGCCTTTGCTTTATTTTTCCACTTCCTTCCTCGTTTGCAGCTTTCCTGCTGTCTCCACCAGATTTTGTCCATCTCCACTTGATCACAATGGTTGCCCATCTTGGGAAAGACTTTTGCTATGTGACATCTTCCTGGTACTGCATGCACCTGTTTTCCAGCTCGTGCTCTCCATTTTGGACAGTGCCTCAGTTCATTTCTAGTTCACGAAGCAAGCCCAGAATCTCAAATGATGCGGTCTGCAGTTTTGCTGGATGGCATTTTAGCTATTTAAACAAAATGAAAAAAGACTTTTAATTAACTTTCTTGGCATTATTTGAAGAACTGTTATTGAATTACTTTGCAATACATTACTCCAAAATTATATCAACCGTATGTCTTTGTGTACTACTAGTAAAGCTGGTTCTACCAATTTATCCTGGAATGCTCCAGTTAATTGGAAGTAAATCTGTCACATCAGCCTTATCCTCTCTAGCATACCGGATCTGCAGTCATTCCTCCATTGTGGAGCCAAACTAAGAGCCTGATGATAACTGTCTGAGGAATACTTTCCTGAGGATACTTGTCTGAGGCCTGAGGAAAGGCGTTGTGATACCTGAAATTTTGCTTATGTCTATACCAACCATACAGTTAGTCCAATAAAAGATATCACCCACAAAAATTCTTGTCTCCCTAATGATAATTATGTCATTTAAATCATGTCTTCTGCCCTACGAATGCACTTGAGTATAGTTATACCTGGAGAAACACATGAGCAATACGGCTGTGCGACACTTCGACCCCGATTCGATTCAGTGGAGATTCAGCCTGATTCGGTGGCCAGATCTCCAAATCTGAATCAAATCAGGAGAACCTTTAATCTTTCCAAATTGCATCGGAGCCCTCTGAATCGATCTGGAGAGATTTGGAAAGATTTAAATGTCTTTTCTACATATCTCAATGCTGCAATGGTGGGGCGGATGGAGCATCCCGCAGGAGCACAATGGGGTCCCCTTCATGGTTGGCAGCAGACCCTGAAGTGGACCAGAAACACTTCTGGTCTGCTGGGGAGCTCACTGGGAGGCCTCCCATGGCCCCCCGGCTCAGCAACCGGTGCCTCCTAGGTCTGCGCAGGCAGCTGGGGTTCCCCCATGGCTGATCATCAAAACACTTCCGGTCCACTTCTGGGTTTGCCACCGAGCGTTCGGGGGCCCCCCGCGCTCCTGTGGACCACTCCATCCGCCCCAGCACTGCAGCAGTCGTGAGCCACCCGGTACCTTGAGATATGTAGAAAAAACATTTAAAGCTGTGTCTATGGCTGAATAGATGATTCTCCAAATCAGCCCTGAATCTTCAGAATCAGATTGGGCCAAATCAAATCAGGGACAGTGATCTGAATCGGCGAACAGAATCATTGTCCTGATTCGGGCCGAATCCAAATCCGAACTGAATACAGCCCATTTCACAGATCCCTAAAGAGCAATCATGTGTCTCCCAAAGATTGCCTTTTCTGACTGTTTTACGGGCCACTTTTTTGTTCTTTAAAATTGGCACAGGACATTACTTACCAGTTAGCCCCTGGCTGCCCCCCACACACAGAGAAACAAGTCACTGTCCTACAGAACATAAACAATCACGTTACCTTGCTACCTGGACATGGCTTCTTTTTTCTAGTTCTAGTCTAAACTATATTCCTCCAAGCTGGAGAGCCTGTGGCAAGGAGCTGTGGTGCTTGGCATCTGCCTGCCTTTCTGGAACCAGTTACTGTGTATACCGTCTTCTTTGTAGATCAGCTTTTTGTTTGTTGATTATCTACTTATTTCTGCTCTGCTTTGTAGCACTGTACTTCCAGCCGTTTGCCACCCCTCCCACCAAAATCCACTTACAATATTTCTTCAGTTGCAGTGGGCTAGATCCTGTGCAGACTCTAAAATAAATGGTAGAGAAAGTCACTGGTCCATGGGGAAAGCTGAGAAGCACCATGCTAGCCAGGTCCCCTTCTGCACCAGGTTTGGGGAGGCAACTTCTTATACCAATATAAAAGCTGTGGTGTGCTACCTACCCTGCAGCTCTACCTACTCCCTGCTCCTCCTTCACCCATTTGCTCTGGGAGGCAAATGCGATTCAGTAATAGGCCTACCACTCCTACAAGTAGAGTCCTTTCCCCCTCTGACATCCTGTCTGACCACACAAGGGCAAGCCACCAGAACCGGTATGGGAATGACTGTCGACTGTACTGCCGACTAACAGCACTAAGCAAACAGGGACTCAACTGATGCAGTTGAGGATGGTCCTGCTTTGAGCAAGGGGTTGGACCAGATGACCTCCTGAGGTTCCTTCCAACCAGGGGCAATGTGTAGGAGGTGCACACAGCTGCACGTGCACCCCGTGAGTATGGCGGTGCACCCTCTGTGAAAAAATGCCTCTGACACTGTTGGCGGCACCTGCAGGTGGTCACTGCTGGCCACCCCATGGCCAACAACACCAGTGGCGTCTGTGGATTGTCTGCAATCACCGCTGGCCACTGCCGATGCTGCCAGTGGTGCCTGCAGGTGGTTGCTGACCCCTGGTTGGTGCTCGCCACCCTTCTCCCCTCCCCTGCCAACAGTGCCAGTGGCATCTGGGTGAGCTCCGTGCCTACTGCCGCCATGCTCCCACCACCACTGCCACGCTCCCGCCGCTGCCAGTGAGGGCACACATGGTTCATGCTTCCAACCTTAATTTTGTACAGTTCTATGAATCTATGGTCTCAGTTCATTTTTGGACATATCCAGTTGTGAGGGGGAAAAGGCCAAGGCAAGAGAAAAGCCCCAGGAAACTCAATCGAGGAACTCACCCCAGGTGCAGCTGGAAGCTTGGTGGGAGTGGGAAGCATACTGCTACGCTACCGCAGCTTGTGCTCCCTGTGGATGGGTGGAAGGAAGGCACAGGAGGGTATTTCCAGCCCCAGAGAGAGGCAGTCAGAGGAGGAGCACAGCCGGTGAACTGAGATGACACTGGAAGCCTTTCCTGCCAACAGTGGCCCATGGCCAGCAGCAGGAGAAGGAAGCAGATCCTCTAGTCAGATTGGCTGGAGGACTACTAACAAGCTTCTGGATATGCTGAGCCAAGAATGACTCAAAGACAGCTGGGTGAGGATTAAAATGGTGGAGTCATTGAGAAGTGGTCCATGGGTTTCCAGGGGCATGGCCCTATTGCTTCTTTTATGTTCTTTTTCTCTTCTGTTGTTTTGGGGGATCATGCTCCTCTTTCCTAGTGCTGAGTAACGTGGCTAGAGGGAGAACGCCCCACATGGAAGGTGCTCGGGGGTCCCGACCCTGCGGAGCCAAGGAAGGGGAAGAATCCAGTGGAATGGGTTTTGTTTTCTTCATTTCTGTTTGATGAGCAGAGCCATCCTTAAAGGAGCTGACCCAAACTGATTGACCCAGGAACCTGGGAGGCATTGACTTCATAGGTCTTTGATTGTTTGTTTCATTATTTGATCAGGATCCCTAAATGGACTGAGTCAAGTGGATTAACCCAAGAACAGAAGATGTCTTAAGTTCATTCCTTTTTATTACTTACTTGATTATCTGATGGGGTCCTTAAGGGACAGGCCCAGACTGATTAACCCAGGAACCTAGGAGGAATTAATTAAGGTAATTGGCCTGGTGGACTTTAGATGGGCTGATCTTAGTTGATGGACCTATGAATGAAAGTATGTTTGATTTAAAATGGCCTCAAGGGGCCTAAGTGAATGGATCTAAACTCCTAGGCATTTGTTTGGACCTCAGGTGCTTACCTGCCAGTGGCACTGGGGTGATACATGATCTGGGCCCCAACATGTGTCATCTAGGAAGTTGTCAGTGTGGGGTGTAAGGCGAGGCAGAGCCCCACATAGAAAGCCCTCCAAGAGGACCCACCTGATCCCCGCCAACCTACACATCCAGCTCCTGATAGTTAAAGAACATCAACACGTGGCAGGTGAGAAAAGACCATGGGAGATTGGTGGTGGTGATACTCTCCAATGCCCCAGTGGCTCACTCTGGTAAGATGTCAGGCAGGCATGGGCCTTGGCCCTACAGCACCTATCCCTGACACCTGTCAAGAAGTTAATAAAATACTGAAAGAAGTTATTAAAACACTGTTCTATACTGTAATACTTTTTCTATTAATTATCATGGTTAATTTGAAAAGCAGTAGCAGAAATGCCATCTGGAACATTAATTCTACTAATGAAGTTAGTGAACAATTTTCTCGCACTCAGTTGTAGTAATTGGAATTACGCTTCTGCGCCTACCATCCAAGGTTTGCTGCATTTGTCTTCATGACATTAATTTCAGAAAGGGTCATTTGAAAAAAAAAAGTACATTACATTTCATGATATTATCTTTTGAACAATCAAGCTAATTCTTAATAGAGATAATTGACTTGTTCTAACATTTTAATAATCTCAGATTATTATGTTAACTTTGGAAAGGTGGTATTTGCTAACTGTTACCAGAGCCTTCTAAAACTAGACAATAATCCTATGCTCATGGAAAAATTGCCAAGCATAAGCCTGACTTCAGGAAAGCACATAAACACTTGCTTAACCCTGTGCCCATGTTTATGGCCGAATGGGATTAAGCACACGCTTAATAGTGATAGTGATATTATGGTCCTCTTGAAAAAGAAGAAAGAGGCATACAAACAATGGAAGCTTGGGACAGTCTGCAAGGAGGACTACACAACAGTGGCCTGTACGTGTAGGGAGCAGATTAGAAAGGCTAAGGCGGTGACTGGATTTAAACTAGCAATGGAAATCAAAGACAATAAGAAGTCCTTCTTTAGGTATGTAGGGAACAGGAGGAAAACAAATGGCAGCATGGGGCCCCTGCTTTACAACTCAGGACAGCTGGTTACCAACACTCAGGAGAAAACTGAACTCTTGAATGACTTTGCTTCCTTATTTCACAGGACTAAGGGGAAAAATCATACTAGATAAGGTTCAGAATGGGCATGGTGGGAATAAGCACCTTCCTACTGTTGACATTGAACTGGTGCATGATCAGTTAGAAAAGTTAGACATTTATAAATCAGCAGGACCAAATGAATTCATCCCAGAGGGCTAAAGGAGCTGGCCAAAGTCATTGTGGGGCCTCTGGTGAAACTCTTCCAAAACTCGTGGCACTTAGGGGAGATCCCTGAAGACTGGAAGAGAGGCAATATTGTGCCCATCTTCAAAAAGGGGAGGAGAGAGGACCTGTGCAACTATAGGCCAATTAGCCTAACTTCTATCCGAGGGAAAATCCCAGGAGTCTATGTGCGATTCGCTTGCATAAGGCACGATTCTGAAAACCAGCCAGCATGGCTTCATCACTGGCAGGTCTTGTCTTTCAAATCTTATCTCCTTCTACGACCAGGTAACTCGCCACCTGGATAAGAGAGAGGAAGTCGACTTTGTATACCTAGACTTCCAAAAGGCCTTTGATTTGGTATCCCATGATGTTCTCATGGGAAAATTGGAGGATGGTGGGCTTAACCGCTACACAGTTGGGTAGGAAGCTGGCTGTGGGGTGGGACCCAGAGAATTTTAATCAATGGATTGTGTCATCCTGGTAAGAAGTGGCCAGTGGTGTCCCTCAGGGGTCTGTACTTGGTCCACTGCTTTTCAACATCTTTATCAATGATTTGGGGGTGAAGAGTTCACTAGCCAAGTTCACAGATGACACCAAGTTATGGGGGAGCATGGTCACACTTGAAAATAGGCTGCAGGTACAGGCAGACCTAGACAGGCTGGCAAGTTGGGTGGATTGGACCCAGATAAAGTTCAACACTAAGAAATGTAAAGTGCTCCAACTGGGGATGAACAATCCACAACATACATACTTAGGCTCGGTGGCGTCAAACTGACTAGCACCACGACTGAAAGGGACGTCGGTATAATAATAAACCCTAGTATGAACGTGAGCTGTCAGTGTGATGCTATAGCCAGCAGGGCAAACAATACTCTGGCATGCATCAACCAATACGTCTCGAGCAAAACCAAGGGAGTGATTCTTCTGCTTTACTCATGACTGGTGAGACCGCAGCTGGAGTACTGCATCCCGTTCTGGGTGCCGCACTTCAACAAGGACATGGAAAAGCTTGAGAGAGTCCAGAGAAGAGCCACCCATATGATCAGAGATTTGCAAGGGAATCCATACAAGGAAAGACTGCAGGACCTTGGATCTCTTCAGCCTAAAGAAGAGACGGGTGAGAGGGGAATTGGTAGCAGTTTACTGCTATATTAGGGGGAATATATCAAGGGCTTGGTGAACAACGCTTCATCAGGGCTCCTTTGGAGAATACCAGGAGTAATGGCTACAAATTCCTGGAAGACTGTTTCAGCCTTAACACTATGAAAAACTTCTTCACAATTAAGGTGTCCAGACTGTGGAATAAACTCCTTCCAGAGGAGGTGCAATTATCTACCCTGGAAATCTTCGAGAGGGGACTCGATGGTCACCTTGCTGGGCTCACCTAACCCCAGTTGTCTTTCCTGCCTAGTGCAGAGGGGCTGGACCCGATGCTCTTGTGAGGTCCGTTCCAGCCCTTTGCAATCTATGAATCCCCCCTCCAATATAACATACGCTCCTGAATTGGGGCCTCAACTGTGGTAACATTTTCTGCTGGGGAAAAAATGTTTGAATAGCCTTTTCTTTCCTTGTTCTCCTGGTAAGGATAAAGTATGCCCCAGAAATCAAGGCCAACATGTCAAATCTGGGAAAGTAAAGATAGACTCAGACATTCATAGTTAGTTTCCTAAAAGAAGCGACCCTATCTTCATAAGCATGCTGCACCAACAAGTCCCATTAAATCAGTAGGGGCTCCAGATACTCAGGCACTCTAAAGTGGTGTTTCTCAAAGTGGTGGTCCACGAGCCACCAGTCGCTGGTCCGCAGCGAGTTGCCAGGGAAGAAAGAAATATGTTTTTAGAAGTATAACACTGATATGTCATAGCGCCACAGTTTGCACGTCCCAACACTCCAGGTGGTGTCACGTCGTGCGAGGTGAGGAAAGAGAAAGAAGTAGCCGGTTGCACATTTGTGTAGTGCTGTTACACGCAGTTGCTGCCACCGGCTGAGCTGAGCATCAGTCCCTGGCCCCCTGGAAAAAGAATTGCCAGTCCGCCACATCAGATAGTTTGAGAAGCACAGCTCTAGAATAACCAACAGCAAACCAGGCAACTTTTACCTGGTGGCAAAATACAGATTGGGGAGACTGACTTCAGTTTCCTAGGCTTGAAAACCCTTGGTTGTATCAAATGAGACCATGACAATTTCAGCTTTATAGTAATGTGTTCCTTCATCAAATGGCACATATAGAATATGGTATAGGTGCATGATGATAGAAAGACTCTCAGCGATCCTAAACCTAGTGCTGAGGTGGTATGACATGTGAGCACCAGACATGAACTGGGGAACAATGTCAATAGAAGGGCTCCTCTAAAGCAAATATGAAGGCCACAGCAAGCACTCTTAGGCTGAAGTCCAAGGAAAATGAATTAATTTGACCACACTGTGGGAGTCAGTAGGCTGGGCTTTTTGAGCCAAATAGAAATAGAAAATCCCAAAGCCAAAGACACAGTCAGCACAGTCATCTATGTTGTCATCAACTATTCCTGCTTCGCAGGGTTGGAGAGCTGGTCTCAGGGAAGCTGCTGCTGCGGAGGGGAAGGAGAAAGGGGGAAGTATCTCTACCACAGAGGTAATAAGTTCTTTGCTGCTGGATAGACCACTTGGAAGTTGCAGTGACAAAGGCTCTCCACCCTGCCTTAACTGCAGACTATGGAAAAAAGAAATGCCAAAGGCACCTCTTTGGAAACTAAGAAGCGACTCCAAATGCCTTCTCAGACTGCAAAACCCTTGCATGAAGTGTCAGTCGCCTTCAGTAATTTGCGCAAGCACTAGGAGAGAAATTCATTATTGGCCCAAGAGCCAGCACAAGACTCATACATCAATATTGTCCCATTGAAGCCTCCAGGGTAGGGCTTACATGAAACTTATTTGATTCATACATTAGCTTCTCCCCACACAAGTGTTAAGCAGGATGAATGGCAATATAGAAGCCTGAAGGAAGAAGGGCAGTTTTTCTAAAGGTCATATAGTAATCCAAAGCAGAATTAACTTGAGAAAGGCTATGTTCTAAATTAGCAATAAGTCAGACTAGAAGATCGCAATGACCGCTGCTGGCCTCAATCTATGAATCTAATGAAGTGCTGGAAAACCATGGGGAAATGAGAAATTTCCCTATGGTATTATTACAATGCAGTATTATTAACAAGTTATTTTTTCCAAGCAAGTTTGAAAGACAAAAGTAGACATGTAATTACACTTTGCCACCATGTACTTACAACGTGAACTCAATATCACTGCAGAGACCTTGTATGATTATTTGTGGCATGCTAATTACAGCTGGAATTGTTTTTAATTCCAGACATAACACCCATATAATTTGAAGAGTGCAAGAATGGTTAATCATTTAAATTGTACTAGGTACAAGTGATAACCCTGTATTTCTTCTTTAAATATCGAGAAGGCACCATATTAATTAAATAAACCAAATAATTAAGTTTATTATATTTATAGGCATTTTTAATGAGATCACCACCTTAGCAGAAATGCTGTGTGTAAACACGTGTAGTAATGAGCAAACAAACACGTCACATTTTTGACTCTGAATAGCAGGAAATCACTTCGAAGTCTGTTCAGCCATGGCAGTTGTTAACTTAAGTTCCCTGCCTAGAAACTTCACCTAACCTGAACGCTTTGCTGCTCAGATGAAAATGGGCAAGCTGGTTAGCTGTTTGTATACACTCAGGGAAGCGCAACATATTGGACAGCATTCTTCCATGGGCCTCATTCAGATTCAGATTTTGCATTCATACATGGGCGTGAAATGGCTCCAAATGATCTGTCAGTGGTAAAAAAACCTGGAGATGTCTTTTTAATTTTTTTTAAAACACATTCATTTTGTCATGAACTTACATAAACAGAAAATACAGTCATTTAAATCGGGTGTGTCAAACTCGCTCAGGCTGCCCAGCTCGTTCTGAACCCAGAGCTTGCTGCAGGGCTGGCGGCAGTGGCATGGCAGTTAGCACAGCTATCGCTCGCCCACGTTCCCCCCCAACATGCATCTCCAATGGGGCTCCGTAGCTAGAATTTAGTGGCAGGCTCCACCTGCCCTTTTGTCCTACCCCGAGTTGCTGACCTTTCTAGCTAGAACCCTATGGGCCAGGGGAAATGTCTCTGCGGGCTTGGCTTGGCCCACGGGCCGTATCTGTGACACCCCTGATTTAAATTATACAGATTTTTTTTTCTGGGTAAACATTAATCTAACGAAGTCACATTGTTACATTAATATCATAGATCTTATCTAGACCAAGCCAGAGTCTAACCATCTTTATGAAATTCTGCAAATCCAAAGCCATTCTACTTATGGGAGGCATTCATAATACTGACGCTCTCTCTGGCAGAGTGAGGCTCCATTTGATACTGGGAACTACATCCTGTGCTACCTGTTGAGATTATGTTTCACTTTGGCCAAAGCAAGGTTATTTTTATGAATGTGTAGCCTGGGTACACCCAGGGGTGTGCCCTGTCCACAAGTGGAAGGGATGGGGTGGTCAGGCAAGAGTGCTATGAGAGGGACCTGCAACCAAGGAGCAGTTCCCCCTCTTTTCTATAGAGCCAGGCTGAGACTAAGTACTTAACTATATATAAATGTATTGGTATGCAAATAAATATGAATGAGACATTAAATATTTACAATAGAATTAGTATGTAACACCATAACCTGCAGTCAACACCTTGCACCACTTTGAGGGACTGCAAAACATAAACCGGGTGATTTACAGCATAGGCAATAATTAACCCCCCTGCACAGAATGAACATTAATGCTCTGGAGCAGGTAAGTCAAGGCATCCACGCAATAAACACATATAAGCATTAACTTAGATAAACCCAGGTAAGTTGAGGTAGCAATGCAATATTCTGAGAATAGGCAGTAAACATATATAGGTAATGAAGACAGGTAAGCCCATATAAACCCCTTTAAAGAGTATCCATAACTATATTAGCCTGTACAATATGAAACAACAAGCACAAAATGAGGCGGTGCACTCAGCACCCCATGGGGTGTTCCCTGAGCCCCTCCCCTTTAGGGCCCTGGGATGGGACATGCCCCCTCCCACAATGGAGGAGGGTGGAGGTAGCAGACCCTCCTCTCCCAAGCCAACCTCCCTTGCAGGACCTACTTCCCCAGCAACTCATGCTTCTGCTCTGAAGCAGCCAAGGCTCGTTCCCAGAGTGGCCAGTCCCACGAAGGCCTCTCTCCAATTGTGCCTCCAACTCCTCTCGATGGCCTGGTGTCCTGCACTGGGCACCCAGGTCACTCCTATAGGAACCAAGACTTTACTGGCTCTGGTTTCCCAGCCTCCCACTGGGGGTCCTTCCCTTTCCCGGGTCCTGCTCTGGGCACTGGGGCTCTTTCAGTGAAGTGCAGAGCCACACTGCTGGGGTCCAGATACTCAGCCTAGAGCTGGGGCTAACTTGAGGAGCCTCGAGATGCTCCCATGGCCAGCTCCCCATGAGCCAACCTGTGCACTGTGTGGGGCCCCAGCAGCTTCAAGCTGATCCCAGGGCCAGCTCTCCATGTGCCAATTCATGCATGGGCTGCCCAGCCACTTGCCAGGTTCTCAGGCTCAAGCTGCCTCGAGCAGCTCCAAGAGCCTGAGCGCCGCATGCTGATCTGCACACCATTGAGGCTCAGGTGGGGTCCTGAGGACGGTCATGTCCGGAGCGCCTCTCTCCTCCCCGTTCCTCACCATGTCTCTCTCTCTAGCGTGCTGAGCACGCTCTCCTTTTACACATTTCGGGGGTTCTGCCCCTGAAGTGTGGTGGACCTGCCAGGCTGCAGTCTGCAGTCCCCTTGGGGATCTCCTCTCCTCCTCCCTTTGGGAAAGGGGCAGCACCCGATTTCCCCCAGCTTGTTTCTGATTGATGGATTTGCTCTACCAACTGGAATGGAGGATTCTCGAGCCCCTGGACATGTTGGAGCTCAATCGGGTAAGTCTGTCACAAATGCCAAACATCTCGGAAGGGAGTTTAACCCTAAGAGTTAGCATGTGCTGGAAATGGCAGCATAGCGTAGAGAAACATGAGCTAACTCAGGTATGCATAGCTCTGTCTAGCCATGGCAGTACTGGCCCAAACTTCTCAGCTGGGCACATTGTTTCTAGTACCCAAGGTAGCTTATCTGAAGCTGTGTCAGGTACCATGCTGCAGTGCAGATGTACCTGTAGTCAAATTATTATGATGGAGAAGCAAATTACACTGATTTACTGATTGAGCTGCCTCTGACCTCTTGGCCATAACCCCATAGAGCGGTGGCTTGCCAGTACTGCATAGGGCCTGCCAATCCTTAGCCTGGGGACCCAGGAAAAAGGATCGAGTGAGTACTTTTTGGTACAAGAATCTCCTCATTGCTGCAAGCAAGAACTGCTACAAGACAGAGAAAAGGCAAGAGGGACTTGTCCTATCCTCCCTCTGCCCCAAAATATGGACAGCACCTAACACTTACAAGAAGGGGAGAGATCAGTCCTGAAGGGGCTTTTTTTTGAGGGTTTTCTTTTTTTTTTATAAAGATTTGTAATTTGTTATTACTGCTTTTGCAGAGGAGAATAACTGCAATTAAAGGAACCCTTTTGTCAAGCCTGTGTCTCTTGCCACTGTTGTCTTCAAAGGAGTTATAGTAGAAGCCCAAAACCCCGCCACTGAGAGAGACTCTGGGGAAGCATGTTGATGGGACTAACAGAGGTCTTGGGAAGTCCAAAGCCTTGTTTTGATGGTGGAGTCTCACCACTCTGGAAGAGGTTCAGAAGGAAGCTTGTGCACTTGTAGTCTCCAAAGATTGCCATTTCCTCTTTTCATTTCTAAGAAACAGCCCTGTGGTTAGGATGTTAATGCAGGGCTTAGAAGACCTAGTTTCATTTCCTGGCTTTGTCACATGCCATAGACCCCCTGCGTGACTTTGGGCAAGTTGCACGTTCACAGAATGCTGAGCGCCCCCGACTCTGCTGCTGCTCGCCTGTAGCTTTAGGTCACTGTAGCCGTACTTGTCCTGTAAGCCGTTCTGGAGCTAGTCACATGCTAGCTCATCCCCCACCTCCACAGAACAGGTCTCCATAGGACACACCATAGTCCACAAGAAGGAGTCAGTAGCTGGCAGCATTTACAAGGGCCTCCACAAAAAAACTCAACGCCTCCAACCCCAGTTGAATATCTTGTTTCCTTTTACTTTGGTTACACCAGCCAAGCCGTTCTGACTTTGTACCAGTTTGGGGCTATCCCAAAGTGTCGCAGATCGAATTATTGGTAGAGCATTTTTATGCAAAGTCAGTATAGGAGCTGCTTCACCAGGAGATGGGAGTGGAGAGCTCCTTTCCCCCTGGAGCCGCCGTCTACCTTGAGTCATGAAAGCATGAGCCAGTAAAGGTCTCTTTTCTTCCTCCTTCACCCCCTGCCCCAATGAAGCAGGCCGTTCGTTCCTTTCCCTCGAAGTCAGCAGTTCTGAAGCTCTCGATCCCAAGGACCACGCACACATTCACAGCTGCTCACAGACTCCGTGCCACCCGGATAATTAATTTTTTCACTGAAACCCCTAAAGGCAAGTAGAACTCGGCACAATCCCTTGCGCAGGCTGTGGGCCACTAAGCACGACCTAGGAAGGGTGTCAAACTCACCCTGGGACCCAGGCGGGGTCCGGACCCCCGGGCTCCTCCCAGGCTGGAACTGCAGGGCCAGCAGCTACAACGGGGGTGGGTGAAAGAAACTAGGGTCAGAGAGCAGTGGGGGGCCAGGGGTGGCAGGACCAAGCTGTGGGGCTAAGCAGCAGTAGCAGTGGTCCATTGGTGGTGGGGCTGTGTCACAGCCCCTGCTCCCCTCCAGCTCACTGCCCGTGCCATGACCCAGCCCCTGACCCTCCTGGATTCTAGGAGCCTGGTGGGCCTGGCAGAACAGCGCTGCGGGCTGGATCTGGCCCACAGATCAGTTTGACGCCCCCAGCCTAAGAAATACTGCTCTAGAGCTTCATGTCAGAAGGCCTACACTGCACTTACACAAAAGAATAGTCACAGAAAATTATCCACATAGACAAGCAGTAGTGTCATTTGGGGCAGGCAAATCGGATACCAGCCCTGGGTGCTGGCTTTGGGATGGCACCAGATCACCAGGCTTTTGGGACATGTTTGCTTTGGCAATGGCAACAGGAGCAGCACCCTTGCCCTGTGGGCGTAGGAGCTGGGCAACAGCAGTCCTGCACCAGGCAGTAGCAGCAGGGTATGGGACGCCCAGCAGCAAGGGGCAGGCAGACAGCAACGCAGTACTGATAGGCAGGCTCTTTTAATCCCTTGAGCATGTACAACTGACCATCCTCCTCTCCACTGCTTGGTACCGTCTCCCTTTCCCTCAGGGATCAGGACATTTTGCCCCGGGCACAAAACTTGCTACTTATGCCTCTATAGGCAACAGATTCTTTCTGAACGTCTACAAGGGCCATTGCTTCCTTTTTGGAAGGTATCAGCATTGCAAACGCTCATTTCAGCCAGGAGATTAGCCTTAGCGGTTTATCCAGAGAGACAGGATTTGCCATCCATGAACATGCAGCAGTGCTCTGGCATGACAGATGCCCTGCCTCCAGCAGAGTCGAGAGCTAGATGCTCCGTTTGCAGGCAGCCCTTCCTCCCCTCGTTGTCCCTGGCCGAGCGTGCGGCGCTGAGCGTGGGGAGAATGCAGCTTGGCAATCAGCTGGCACCCTGCAGTCTGAGGCTTCATTGTTCTGTTCCAGTCAACATAATTATAATGTTATTATGGGTCATAAAATTACCTGGCTCTTTCATAAGTACTGCAACAGTGTTTGACTCTGAAACCTCCCATGTTGAGGAATTCCACAGGCTGATTACACTCCGTGTGAAGTTGCCTTTTCTTTTATTTCTTCTAAATTTGCCTGCCCTTGGCTTAATTGAATGATTCCCTCACCTTGTTGCATGTCACACAGTTAACTGGAATTGGGGACCCACTCTTACTAAGGGCCAAGTGCCAGTCTCTACCCTCAACCTGAGCAAACTGGCTGGATGCAGAGTTTTTCTGTGATGTTTCCACAGGAAGTGGCATCTTCTGCCCATTGTGGGGCTCTGATTACAGGGTCCAATTTACACAGGGATGGGATGGCCACCGATGATAGAACATCTGGGCATCATTACCTGGAGGCAGCGTGTTGGGTTTGACCAGGCAAATGGCATGGATGGGATCCCACTGACCGTACCTTAGCTCTTCCCCCAGTGCAGGTGTTTTCCTCCATCTCCTCCAAGCTGCAGTGGCTGGGGTCTGCTCTGTGGTGTATCGAGGGTTCAGGCACCTAGCGTTCTCAGCATGCCCTGCCTGTCCTGAGTAGCAAAACTGTGCTGCTTCTGTTCTGATATAACACCATGGGCATGTGTGTGCCCACAGTATCTTCCCTCTCTCCCCAGTGATCTCGTCGCTGGGAGGCAGAGCCTCCACTGGAACAGGAAACTCAGAGCCTCATGAAATAAGAATGACCAGTGAAAACACTGCTTTCCCAGTTACAAGCAACGCCCCGCTCTTTGCCCTGGCTCTCTCACAGCTGGTAGTCTCTTCGTAATATCCTGCTTCCATCCCAGGTTAGAAACAGCAGCGATGAAACACTACCAAACCTGAGTACTGTGAGTAGGAGAACAAGAGGAGAGCTTCTATTGTTGGTGATTTCATTTCTGGAAAGGTACTCAGATGTAAAGGCTAAAATAGATAGACCTCTAGATAGCGAGAGAGATTTCTTAGCTAAGTCCCTTCTGAATCTCCCTTTTCCCATGCCATCTAAGACAAGTTTTGGTGACTGAGAAGTCATAAGTGCAAACCACTCTAGCTCTAATAATTAGATATTCCTCATTGTTCCTTCTGATTTTCAGTCTCGCTGATCTGTTACTAAATACTTATTATGGTGGTGTCCAAATCTGTCATGAGCTAAACCCTTACTATTATTTCCTGTTGCCACCCAAAAGAGTTAATAGAAAGATAATTTAAAACAAAAACCAAAGCCTCACAGTGAATTATTTCATATATAGTGCAGAGCTTCAAATGAGGAATGAGATCTGGGGCAGGCTAGTCTAGGAGGTGGGTCTCTGCTTCATCTGAGCAACACTTTGATGTAGTTGTTTGAGATTTACTTTTCAGTGAGGGTTTTAATATAATTTTCAGTTCATGAACAGGAATAAAAAAAAGCAGTCAGCAGGGATCAGCAGTTGCTCAGCTCATTAACAAATTAGACAGAGCATCCATCTTGCCATATTAGCTATGCTTCATTATCTCCCTCTGTCTCTACAAATCCCTAAATGAGCTAGCAGCTCAGGACTTTGTTCCCTGAGCTCTTGGGTCATGGTCACAAACATCTACTTGCTTGGTACTGCAGCATTGCCTAGAAATCACATGGCACCGGGAGCCGAGTTGAAAGCACTAAGAAAGAGAAGGGATGTGTCACGGGGCTCAGCTCTGGATATGAATCCATTTCCAACTTCCCCAAGGTTTGGATATGTTTGGGTCCTGGATTTGGTCCAAGCCCATACCTACAGATTATTTAAACATCTGCCAGACACCTTGGAATCATGAAACTTTGGCCACATACTTCTCTGTGTCAGCAAAGGAAGACGTATGGCTCTGCACCCATTAGCAATGAGCACAGTTGTATGAGAATATCAAAACCTAAGCAACCCACTCCAGGAAGGAACAAATACATCTCAAGTTCTGAAAGTGCCAGAAAATATTAAAAATAAGTGTTTCCATTCACCTTATGAATGCCAAGTGAGAGTGTTTCATACTGAGGCTAGGGACAGACATTCAAAAAGCCTAAGCCTATATTGATTCAATCTTTGCAGGTTATTCTACCCTGGCTAAGTTAAACTGGTTTGCAACCACACAGACATCCCAGAAATGCAGGCACACGCCTGTAGTGCCTCAGGCTACAAGCCAGAGGGCACTAGAGCAGCCCTCCCTTTCTTTCCATACTGCTGAGCTGGAGGGGGCGGGGGGCATGGCCGGCAAAGCCTTCCTGTTAGTTCAAGCTCTTCTTAAACAGCTTTTGACAAGGAAGAAACAGGTACATTACCAGCTACCTGCTGTTTAGCTCCAAAGAGCCTTAAATGGTCACTTGCTGTTTGCCTTTGTCCTACCTGCCACAGCATGGACCGTAGCCAGAATGTGGCCTGCTAGCTAAAGTTGAGAGGTGTCCGTGTAAGGCAGAGGAGAGTGAGGATCCATACTTAGCAGGGAGTGGTAAGGGGCGGTAGGAAGCAAGGGAAGCCAGGCAGATGCCTACAGTCTCTGCCAGAGCTGCAGCAAGGGAGCAGAGGGGAAAGGCCACCTCTGCTGTGGAGCAGAGAGCCCAGCCCAGCGAGCATGCTGGGATGCTGGGGGAGTTTTGCTTAACTTAAACCAGGAAGGGGTCTGGGACAGACATTGCATAAGTGGGTTGACCCAAATCAGTTAAGTCTGATACTTCATTCAACCAGGTTTATCTCAAACTGGTTTCAGCCATTTTCAAGCTGGTTTATGCGCAATGAACATCTGTTGTGTGTCAACAGTGGTTCCCAACCTTTTTTTTCCATGACCCACTGCTGGGGGTGGAGTGCAGTGGTGGTGGTGGCTCAGGGGTGGGGGAGCTCCTGGCACGGGGTGTAGCTCGTCCTTTGTGTGCAGCACTGCCGGCATTGCCCCACAACCCTCATTTAGGTCATGACCCAGGGTTGGGAGCTGCTGCGTTACAGGTTTAACCCAGTTTCTGATCACTTAAATTGGTTTGTGTGTAATGTCTGTCCCTAGCCTGATAGACCAGCAAGTCCCGCTGCTACAGATCTCTGCTCATCTAGCATCCGCTCATCTAGAACGTTGCAATAATGACGTATAACAACTGTATTGTAAAAAACCTGCAGTTTGCCACAGAAGAGGGAAGTAAATACAGAACGTGTTGACGCATAGGATCCATTTGCGAAGAATCAGGGAGGGGGGTGGGGCAAAGGAGGAAAACAAAATGCAAATGTGCAGTGAAACTAAGTTTCACTCTGTTTTTAGAGCAGACTGATGTTTACTGCATATTTATTAGGCTTCAAAACTGTTGGTACTGTTCTGCAGTGGCAGGCCAGAAAGGCCCAGCTCAGGTCCTAGCTGGACTGGTGCAAGGAGCAGGCTGCTGCTCTTGCTTCTCCCTGCCATAGCTTCTACTCACTACCCAGCTGTGGTGTGGCACAGAACATTTCCTTGCTACCTGGCTGCCTAGTGTGAGCAAAGCCCCTGGTACTGAAGGCCCTAGCTCTGTGCCCAGATCCACAAGCAATAGATAAATTGCCAACCTCTTGCCTGCAAACTGGAGACACACTCATGGAGAATAAGAAACTGGGGAGAGTGAGGATGCACTGGAAAGCAGAGAGCAGCAAGAGAGGGAGAGGAATGGAAGCTACAAGCAGTTAACAAACCCAGTGGAAATGGGCCAAAGTAAAGATCCAGCTCTGAAGTCCAGGCCTAGGCATGGACCTTGGTGACACCTGAAACCCCCCCAACCACTCTCTTGCTAACAGGTCCAAACAGAATATCTTGATATTTACAATTAGGCTTTACAGGAGTGTTGACACTCATCCCCTTTCCTTCAAAAGTTTTAGGGCTTTGGTTCAAGGACATGACTGAAAATAAGTTAGAGCGTTTTCGCTTTCCAGTGACATGCCTACTAAACCCATCACGTCTTAAAATGGTTTATGGGCATGTCTCTTATGTTCATGCCCTTGCATAATGCCACTCTGACAATGGCATCCATCACTCAAACGGATGTTAATGACTGACTGGAGTGTAAAGTGCAGAAGGAAAAGTCTGAGTCACAGAGCAGCAGTCACAGTATGTGATTTTCTGGACAGATTGCTGAGAAAGGAGGTTGTTTTTCAGTATCAGAATTCTGTGGGCGGCATGTTCAGAAGAGTGCTTGCTCTCCTGACTTCCCTAACACTAGCAAATGCATTCGCACGTACACAAACTGTTGTGACGGATGCTAGAGAAACATCTAAAGAGGGACAGATTAGATGGACCGATGTACTTAAAGGAGGGCACATCATTTGATGTACCCGTTCATTTTAGGCTAGTGGTCCATTTGGAATTTTTTTTTGCTGAGAACACTTGAGGAGCATTACAATAATGTACCTGCATTTCTAGACGCATTAAAGCCATCTCTGAGCAATCACTCCATGGCACATGGTACCCGACTACCAAATTTCTCAGCTAATAGCCTCTTGTGGGGAACAATCAAAATCCTTCTTGAAAGATTAAATAAATTACAGTGTATTGACTCTCCCTCCTTTATTCACTATTCTGTTAACTCAGCAGATGAACTCAGCATAGAGCTATATTGTTCAGTAATTAGATTCCAAGCCATAAAAAGAAAAGAAGAATATATTAGCAGTAGTCCCATGCTTCAGAACCATTATCAGGAGAAAAGTCCAGGAAAGGAAAAAGTGTGATGCTAAATTCTGGCATAATATGGATCTTCATAGCAGTAAAGGCATGAGCAATGACTGATCTGAGACATGATCAAGATGGTTATTCCAGTCTCAAACACCAGACCCAAAGTACATTGATGTCAATGGAAAGGCTCTGCTGGCCCTGGGCTGCACTGTATAAAACGCTGCTTTGATTTGTATAAAACGGTGATTAGAAATGAAGAAAAGCCTTCAAACTAATTAAAAACTTGACTACATCTGTGCCATGTGGGACTGCAAACTACCAAAGGGAAGAGAGGTAACTGTGGAGCTGTGGGTAGAGCTATGCAGATTTTTCACTCCTTTTCCATTACCACTTTATTTCGGCCACAGACTGGTTTGCATGTATTTATTTGCTGTTTACAATTGTTTGAAA
Organism: Caiman crocodilus; assembly: GCA_030014935.1. Taxonomy (NCBI): domain Eukaryota; kingdom Metazoa; phylum Chordata; order Crocodylia; family Alligatoridae; genus Caiman; species Caiman crocodilus. The sequence goes on from JAGPOW010002911.1 coordinate 660,458, forward strand.
AGCAGTTTATGTAGAAAAATGCCATGTGGTAAGACTGGAGAGAATCCAGCCTCAGGGCATCTGTAGATGAAACGGGAGCCCTAAATTGAAACGGTGGGTTTTTAAAGCCACAACTTCAGTGTAGGGCCCTTAAGACCCCTGTGTCGTGCACGCACCCCACACTTCCCTGCCTCTCTGGCAGCAGG
>JAGPOW010002911.1:668815-679737 GCA_030014935.1 Caiman crocodilus
ACACACACACACACACACACGCACACGCACACGCGCGCGTGCTTGTATTAGAAAAGGCAAGTTAAATAAAACATAGCTTACCTTAGAGTGGCAGGTGGGGAGGTGTGCGCGGGTCCCAAGGGAAGCAGAAAGGCCCTAGGCCTGGCAGTGCTATGAATGAAGGTAAATGGGCAAGTGTGTCTTGAAGCTGGGTGCTTCCATGCATAGAGTTTAGTCAGGGGATATCAATGAGACTAGGATACAAAAATCCACTCTGTGGCCTTTGCACCTAATACTGGCTGGCCCTCAGCTTGCCATTACTTCTACTATGGGATTATTTTGGACTCTGGAAAGCCTGCTTGCCTGGAACCTGAAGTGCGGTCAGCAAGCAGAGGCAGGGCCTCTGCACTCACACAGAGGACTGAGTCAATAGAGGCTCATTTAAGGACAGTATTCCTCACATAGGAAGGGAGAGGTCCCAACGAGTCAGGAGAAATCCAGGTAGGCACAAGATGCCAGGAGAAAGGAGATCCTGGGCCGATCCAGGAAAGAGGGCCAGCATGACCATATCACTGGGGAAAGCAACCAGAGATAAATCCCAAACGTATACCTTCTGAGGGAGCCCTTACACATTAGTGAAGAGAAATAACACCTCCTTGCTGGTGCAAAGACCGAGAGCTGGTCCCTTGTAGTGCATTGAAAGCTGGTGGTGCATGTGCTCACTTAAGAAAAGAGGGAAAAGAATGCAGTCAGAGCCAACAACCATCCCTGAGGGAGAATCTGGAAACTCTTGGTCATGCTCCAGTGGCCTGTGGTGTGACATTAGGGCTGGAGGAAGTTGCTGGCACATCATTAGGATCTCAGTGTAGTGCAACCTTCACACTGGCTGATAATCAACTCGGGGATGAGCAACGTTCCCAGGAAAGAACCTAGAACACAAGCGAACAGGCCCCAAAGCTGCAGGTGTGGCAGACATCCTAGTGTCCCAAGGTTTATGGCAGTGACAAAGCATTAATTACCATTTTGCAAATGTCATTATCCCAAGGTGTGAAAAGTTGCAGTGAAGCGTGCAGGCAGCATTCCCTGGCAGGTGGTGCTTCACTTGTATATTTGGCACTGATTCCAATTTTGAATTCCATCCATCTGGGGCTTTGTGCATATGCATGGTAAATCCAGATCCCATTCCACTTAAGTGGTCTCAGGCACTTGCATGCAATCCTATTTCACCCTGCTCTAGTCCTTCGAATGTGTTAACACACCTACTTTGGCAGCATGCTGTCATCTTAGCCTCAGGAGCAGGAGAAGCAGCCACCCACCCTTTTCATTATATGTTTTTCAGGGACTCAAGCAGACTGGAATGGGAACAAATTTAGATTCTAGTCCACTTATGTGCCTAAAAGGTGAAATAGAATCTGGGGTCACTTGTTTACTATGCAGATTTCCAAAATTGCTAGAAATGTTCCTACTGACACCTCTCCCCCTTCTCCCTCCTTCCCCCAACCATTTTTTTTTAATGTTAGTTGTATTTATTGCCTTGTTTGAAGGACAGGAGCACAATTCAGGAAGATTTTCACAGATTGGAAAGCTGGGCTAGAACCAATAGGATGAAGTTTAATGCTGAAAAATGCAAGATGCTGAAGCTTATGAAGAATAACCCAAAATAAACAACAACTGGCTGGCTGGCCATACTGTGGAGAAAGATCTTAGAGTCTTGGAGGATCACAGGATCGACCTGAGTAGCTGTGGAATACAGCTGCAAGAAATGTGAATGAAGTTTCAGGATGCATCAACAGGAGCATTAGGTGTAAAATACAGGAGGTGATAGCGCCACTATATTCAGCACTGGTTAGGTCTCACCTAGGACATTATGTGCAGTTCTAGACTCCATGTGATGTTTAAAAAGCTGGGACATTTAGAAAGGACCTAAGAGCAGGCAACAAAAATGATAAAGGGCTTGGAAGGCAAGCCGTGCAAGGAGAGGCTGTGGGAAATAGGCATGTTCAGCTGGTGGAAAAGTCGATGGAGAGAGAACACAATAGCAGTCTTCACGTATCTGAAAAGCCAACATGAAGAAGAGGGAGAACACCTTCTCTTCCTTGCTGCAGAGAGCAGGACACAGAAATTGGAGGGGACAATGCTCAGCGGCAGGAGAATGAAGCAGAACTCTACCGATGGCATGGTTATAAAAGAAAATCAAGGAACTGGGAAAGTTCATGGTGGAGACAGGATGACAGAAAGGGGAGTTCTGGTTCTCTAGTTAGGGTGTGTGGAGTTGTGTTTGTAGCCTCCAGGTTGCAGTGCAGAATGGACGGTGTTTTGGTTAAACCCATGCTTCTGGGTTTTCCTGGTTGCCACATGCGACCAGGAAGGAAGTTCCCCCTCATTCTGTTACTACAGATGTCAGGGGGGTTTTGCTTTTGTTTGTTTGTTGTTTTAGTTTGATTTTTGTGGGAGGTTTATTTTTTAATAATACCTTTTATTGGACTAACAATATAATTTGGAGAGATGCCAGACAAACTTTTGGATGCAAAGTGACCTGAGGGTGGTTAGTGCTGTTGGGACCCAGAGACCTTCAGGCCTGGGTTTGACCTTTGTGCTTAGTTCAAGCTGTATGCTTAGTTTGAGTTGTCAAGACATGCATCCGTGAAAGGAGAAGATGGAAAAATACTGTCTCTGTAAAAGGGGGCTGTATTGTACCACCTGGAGCAGAGTTGTCTCTCTGCTATAATAGTAGCGTTCTGTCCCTTGAAAAATCTTCTGCCATGCCTTGATGTTAAAAAGAGAGAGGTACCAAACATTTCTGAGAGAGAAAAAGGATCAGTTAAAGGCTCAGGAGGCTGGCTTATCTTTGCAGGGCTCCACCATCCCCATCCCCTGCCCTAACCACACCAAGATGTTCCAGGCCCGTCATTGCTCACCTACTAGACTTATGGTCTGGTCTTAGTCTTATGGGCCTGTGTCAAGAAGTCTTCTTCTAAATTGGCTGCTTGCCCCATTCTTCTCTGCATGCGTCCCAAGCCAGCTGCCTCTTCGTTCTAATCCCACCCTTACCTTCTGGGTTGGGATGGATTTACCCCTCCTTTGGGACTCTAGGAGAAAGAGACATGGATAGTTACACCCAAAGCAGTTATCTCCACCCCTCTGGACTAGACTCACTGACAGAGCAGTCTCCTCCATCGCTTCACTGGTTCCTTCCAGGTAAGTCCGGGGACCAGGGCTTTCTTCCAAGCCCCGGGGTTGTTTCCTTCTCCTGTCATCTCTCTTCCTCTTCTCTGTCTTTACCTTGCTTTCCCTTCCTCTGAACCAACCCTGGACACTTCCTAAGTGTCCCTTTAAATCCCCTTTCTTCCCAGCTATTTCCCCCATGGCGGCATCTAATTCACTGCCTTCTTGCCTTAGCCATGCCAAAAAAGTAAAAGGAGAACAGCTTTTTCCTTTTTCTTCTGCCACACCGTTCTCCTTCTCCTGGGCTTAAACTCCAACAGTTGGGCTTTCTGCATCAGCCTTTGAACTGCCATGGCCCCAGCTGTTTCCTTTAATTAGTAAGGGTGTGTTTCCCCATCTCAGCTCCGTGCAATTTATTCAGTGTCTCCAGGTAAGTTTTGTTCCTTTTTGTTCTTCCTGTCATCCATGTGGCAGGGTGCTTTAGCCGCCCTGTCACACTCTGACTCAAAATGAATCTGGCTAACTAAATTGAATAAATAGAGTCTGGGCAAAAAAGGAATAGTTGCATCAAAACCTACTCCCGTCTAAGAATGAAAAGATTACCTCACAATAGAAAATTCTAGTTAAATGTAACCATATTTGGCAAACAGAAGCAAAATTATTAATATGCATTAGGAGGAATGCTTAAGATACTTTTATGTACTAAGAAATGCAAGCTAAATGGTATATAAGGAGAGGTAAGAGAATGTATCCTTCAGAACACTCCTGAAGAAAGCCTGAAGAGATCCTTTCACTGATTCAAGATCCTGTCTCAGCTTCAGATGTGGGAACCAGGATCCCCAGACAAGACTTCACAGCCTGATCAACCAGTGATGTCGCATTTGCAGCATTATGGAGTAGTAAGCATCTGCTGCAAAACTCAAATTTGTAACTCCTAATGTTTTTTCAGTTCTAATTAGAGTTGTATCTGTTAGGGATCAATAAACTTACTTTTAGTTTAGGACAACTGTGTCTTAGTCTTCTTGCCTGTGTTAAGACCCATTATAGCATCATGGGGGGTGGGGATAGTGCAACGAATTGGTGGAGAATGCGGGCATCCATGTAATGATATAGACTGTGGATGCAGGTTTCCTCCTATTGTTTGGACTGTGGACATTGCCCAAAAGTTTGTCCAGCATCTCTGCCAACTATGCACTTGGTCCAAAAAAGATATTATGAAAAGAACTATTGCTTCTTACTTTAAAATAGAAGCATGTTATCAATCGGTGCTGGCATAGTATGAATGCCAGAGCCTAATGAAATCATTCTAACAGTCCCTGATGATGGGACAGAATTGCTGAAATGGATAGTACACCCAGCTCTGTCAGTAAAATTGTTATTACAGTAGATCCTCAGTTATCCAAGCAGCAGATTTGTTTTATTAACTGGCTAGAAGCAAGGATTCTTCTAGGCAATATCTTTTATTGGACCAATTGCATGGTTGGGATATCCAAAAGTTTGCTTATGCTTGTCCCAGTACCCTTCCTGAGGAGAGAAGCAGACACAGCAGAGCTAAATAGCAAATGGAACAAAAGCTTATATAAAACTCCATATGTAAATAAAAACAGGATATAAGAGAAATTATCTGGGATCCAACAGACAGGAGAGATGCAATAAAAACCACATAAATCTAAGAATAAGGTAAGTTAGGAGGGTCCTTATTACCTGTGAAATGCAGAGTTTAGCAACTATGAGGTAGATTATAATGGACCATCATGTCATTGTCTAATTTTGCTAACTTTTAACTCCTGGTATTCTATAAGAAACAGATCTTTTTAAAGTTTATTTCACATAGTCCTGTATACTATTATGTTAGAGTCAGTACTGTAACTTGCAACATGCAACTGTTAACTGTTCTCTTTTAAGCTTTTTTAACAAGGCACTGTATCCCTACTTAGAAGTTTTACAGAGTAACTTGTAAAATGGTATTGTATAACAATCCATTGTCTCTTAAAATTTTAAAGAGGGATCTTTTAAGGAAGAGAAAGCCACTGGTGGTCTTGCATTGGCTAAGCCTCCAAAGTAAAGGGCATCACAGAATCTAGGATCAGGGGTACCTGAAATCAAGAAAACACATGGACACTCCTCAAAATAAATGGAAAGTAAAGTCTAAGTAAATAATAGGACTGATGAGCTGAATTTTTATGAAAACCTGTGCACTGTCCCCTTTGTTTCTGGGTTAAAGAAAAAGGAGGACAGTCAGAGTGTTATTCAACTTGGTTTTTTTTATGAACCCAAATGGGACTTCAGAAGATATTAAGCACTTGTGCCCTGAGGGCCAATAGAAATTAGCCTTATACTAGCAGACAAATAACTTATTAGACTTCTGGGTTTTGGACTGCAAAATCCCCTAGGTATCTTCCCAGGGGCTTGTGTACATATTCAGCGATGATTCACAGAGAATGCTTAGGCTCTCCATGGGACCTATCTCTAGCTTTATTTTTGCTGTGATTCAAATTATTCCCAGGAGGCACCAAAGTTCTGCCCTTGTCCTTGGAGAGACCAGACTAACAAGCAGGAAACCGCCAAACAGAACTCCTGTGCCTTCAACAGCAATGCATTCAACGTAAACAATTAACAGGGATCTGCTTTGTCCATAAACCCAACAGTTAAACCATTTGTCCAAGAAGTCAGAGACCTGGCAACTGGACCATCTTTCTCTGAGGGTATCTGAGTCCACGTGTCCTCCAATGGCCCCAACCATGAGGTTCCAGAATGGGCAGAATGAGGGTACTCTCTCATGGCCTGCCACTGGGAAGCCAAGACAACAAGATCCATAGAGCCAGAAGGGGAGCAAATCAGGCCTATTTGGTACACAAAAGAATCATGGACATGTGCCTACGTGAGAATGGTTAGCCCCCTCTGTTTTTATAGGGGGCTACAAGCATGCTCCTGCAGATTCCTTGGGACAGCTGTGAGGGGCAGAGGTAAATAACAAGTGGCCCAAGGAGGGGACACACAAGCAGAGCACACCAGCCATTGCTCACTGGTCCTTGAAAAAGTCCAAGGGGAAGGGAAGCAAGTCAGGGAGACCCTGCCTCTGCAACCTAATCATTCATGCACTCTTCAGATAGAGGAGTACCCCAGGTTCTGGTCCCTGTTGGCAGGGTTATTTTCCAATGCATGGAGTAAATTGCATGAACAATCCTGGGAGCAAGTAAAAAGGGGCCTACTTCTCTAGCCTAGTATTTATATATACTAGGCTAGCACTTCCTGAAGAAGGAAGAGTGCTGAGCTGGAGTCCCCATTGACAGGATTACTTATGCACCGTACTGTACATTATATTTTGCATTTAACAGGACAGATGGACAGTACCCTGAGTGGGCTTATCTACAACCTCATTGTTTGGCTACTCTCTTAAGAGGTGATAGATGGAATGGTCCCCTTTCCCAAGTTTCTCACTTCCTGTGTGAATGGTCTAATCAGCAGGAAAATGGTGAGTAGGACTCCACCCTTCCCCACTGGCCAATATCAGAAATCCATTAGCCAGCCCTCCTCAGAAGTCACTAGGTCTGTAAATTTTAAGTGAATAAAAATGCCTAATGGATATTGTAAGTCAGCCATTTTGTGGGGGCCGAGAAACACTGGCGGAATGGGGCCGCTGATGGAGTGGAATTGAGGTGCTGGAGACGCAGCAGTTGCAACAAAAGCCACACTTTACTTAGAGCCCGTATACACTGTAGGCACGTTCCTTGAAGTTACAGAACCTGAGCGGAACACAGGCACACTGTCGCTCACACTCACGCGGGGTACGGGGCACCGGATGATTCCGGCGGGGAGTTGAGGGGTCCTCGGTTGATCAGGCCTCCTTCGTGGCTTGGAAATGCACGCAGGGATCTCCCCTCATACACATCCAAGCACTCCTCTGGTTTGGGTAGGCATCGCCCAAGCCTTTTATGCAGTCAGCAAGCCAATTGCCGACCGACACATTTGCATAATTTACCATGAGCCAATCACCAGCATGCACTCGGTGGTGCAGCTGCAAGGTTTTGGTGGGCTCTGATCTTGCACCGAGACTTTTTCCCGCATTGCAAGGGAAATGCCTGCCCCCGTGCTTGCAATGTGCTTAACACAGCTGTACCAAGGCATCTCTTTAACTGTTTTGTACAGACACATTTAAGTCCCAGAGATGGGTGAGCGTTCAGATACTCCCCCAGCATTTTAGAGCTGAGGTTCCCAACCGCCAGGCCGTAGCCCAGTACTGGGCCACAAAGGGCTAGCTGTCAGTTCGTGGCACACGCCTCCTCCTCGGCCTCCCCGACTGTCTGCCAGGGTGAGTGGCTTCCAATGCCAGTGGTCACGTGTAAGGTTAAAGCTGGCGGGGGGCAGGCTCCATGCGCCAAATCCTGCTCCCAGGCCAGTCCACAGGATAACAAAGGTTGCTTCAGTGTTTCCTATAGCTAGCCCTAGATACCTGTGAAATTTAGGCAACAGACACCCTTTAGTGGTGCTGGCTGCTAGGCAGCTAATACAGAATAACTCTTAAGTGCTCATTAAGTCCCTCGTTTAACTGTGCAGGGCTCTTAGGCACTAACTTGGTCAAACTGAATCTCCTTCAGGAATGCGTAACATCAAAGCACAGCCTAAGACTTCAGGATGAAGCATGTCATCAACATATACACAATATTCACTGCTTTTAAATCTAGTGTGCACTCCAGTACTAGGATGTACTGACTGACAGTTCTGAGACCCTGCAGGACTCTTACACCTCCCACCGAATAGTCCAGCTGTTTTAGCAGCTTCTCTATGGTGCACAGTAGAGCTCAGATATCCAACTTCCGGTGTTTGTGAGGCGCTGATAACCTATCAGATCATTTTCTTCTGTACTATTATCAGAATTGGGACATTGAGCCTTCTGATAGCGAAGTGATATTGTTGTAATGGGACTGAAGACTCTTATTGACACTCAATGATAGCCTAGCAGACAAATAGCCAGGAGACCAGTCAGTCAGAAAAGCTGGATGTCATGAAGTGTCTCATAATAATCTGTCAAGTGTCTCTCTTTCTCTGCTCCTGGTCAGAAGACACAACACTGAAGTAATATTTGCACAAAACACACCTTATTTTTTTAAAAGTTAAGTCTATTTTCAAATGAATTGGGTTTTGACTTCCAAACATGAAAGGGGAAAAAAGCTGACTGGTCAACACTTTCTGCTGAACACTTCTATGAAACAACAAAAAGTGAACTGAAAAAGAGAACTAAAATTTCTTCTGTGGGGGGAAAAATATTTTTTTCTCAGCTCTAGCAACAGATTAAGGCTGCCCCAAAACTGCTTTGGGGAGCGTGTACTTGCATATTACCTTTCAGACAGCTACTCTGACTTCTGTGTTTCTCAGGTTATAAAATATTGCATTCAATAGGGACATCACCACTATGTCGGTCTCCATGATCAACCTGTCCAGGTGCAATGCGTCAGTGGATTCAGCCTCCGGGTAGGTGAAGGAGATACAACCGTAGCTTGTGAGTTGAGATGGGCATTGCTGGTAGCAAAGACTCTGTGCTCACTATCCACAGGGGGAATCTGCAGGATAGGGCTGAAGATGAACAAGAAGATAAACAGGAGCACAAAATGTGGTGGGCCAGTACGGGGTGCTCCTGATCTGAGCCACCTACCCTCCCTGCACCCATCCACCTACCAAGCTCTGAGTGCCTCCCCAAGGATGCTTCCCATCTGGCCAACCCCCTTCCTGGACCACAGCTGCAAGCTTGGGATCACTGCTGCCACCCCCAGGAGTTCTGGTCTGTCTTTCAGCCCTGTGCCCCCTGGGCCTTGTAGACCTTGAGGATGCTTGACCCACTGCTAGAACCTGGGGTGCTTCCCTTAGCCCGAAGCACCAAAAAGTAGCCTCCCTTAGTCAGCTGAGCATAGGGAGTTTGAAGGCATGCCCCAATCCCTCTCCCAATGAGTTCACCACACTTGTAGAGTGAAGAGCTTTATTGGTCACAGAGGGTAGGCTTGGGGGGAGGGTACAGGTTAGAGAATTATCAAATAATAACTTTAGAGTAAACAGTGCCAGCTAAGTAGCTGCTTGACATGCTTCTACATTACAGCAAGCTATATATTTAGGTAAGTTCCAAGTGGTTTACTCACTTCAGCATCCTGAGAGCAAGAAAGAGATGTTCCAGTTGCTGTGTGACCCTTAACATGGCTGCTCTCCCCTCCTCCTGGACAGTCTTAGCTTATATAGGCCTTTTGACATCACCTACCTGACCAAATCCTGGCCAGGTATAGTTGAACACCAAGCAAGCAATTTAAAAAGCATTCACCGGTTGGCTCCTAGAGTGACAGGGTCACACCCCTGCCCCCATGCCATGAGGTCAATGCTAACCAATAGGGAGCTTGGTCTGCTCCCCTCTCACCCGGCCCAGGTCATGTAGACAGAGCTGGTTGCTTAGCAACCAGTTGACAGACAAGTGAGAAATGGGGGGGAAAAAACAAAAATAAGAGACTGAGAAGAGACTAGTATGGAATTTTTCCATATAAAGGGTGCCATGATGGCAAAGAGGGTGAGGGAAAAGATTGTGATTTCCTTCATGTAGGTGTTAGTGCGACTCAGTTTCCCCATGGCAGCTATGTTACAAAAGTAGTGACTAATCCTACTGGAGTCACAACAGGGTAATGTGACTATCAGGATATCAGTCACCATTGATATCAGGAAACCAAGGGAACACAATTCTAATAGAAGGCAAATACTTGTCCTTCACTCCCAGTGTTCTTGTAGGTCAGACAGAGGCTTACATATTGCAATGTACCAATCATATCCTATAAATTGAGAAATAAAGCAACAATTGGTATATGCAAAGCCAACAAAATGCACCTATGCGGCGCAGCTGAAAAAATAAATTGTTTTACTACTTTGCAGCGAACTGTTCAGCCTTGTGGGGATGATATGAAAGTATAGCAGATCTCAGAGAAGGACAGGATGAAAAGGAAGAAGCATATGGGTGTGTGCAGGCTGTGAGCTGTCCTAATGATTGTCATTATAACTAGATTTGCTGTGAGGGTCATGATCTAAATCAGCAAAAACAGCAGGAATAGGATTCTGTAGTTCTTTCAAGCTAGAAAATTCTGAGTAAGATGAACTCAGTTATAGTGAACTGGTTTCTCTTTCCCATCTGTGCAATAGGATGTTCTTAAAGAAAGAAACATGGGAAGTAGAAAATGAAATTGGCTGAGCAGTGTGAGAGTAAAACAGACACACATATGGCAAATTAACTCCCTCAAACTCACTCCTAAGACATCTTTCTGCCAAGATCCTGCACAGCTGAATTAGCTGAACATTTTTCCTCTAAATTCATAGTCACTGTTGCTCTTAATACCATATGGCAAACAGTTACGGGAACCACAAAACTCTGAGCAGTCAGACACCTTGCTTTGTTGTAAAAAGTATAAAAGATCGCCCCATCCTTTAGTGGGGGGGCATTTTGTCTCTTTGCTAGCATAATGATCATTGCTCGAGCAAATACACTGCAGGAAAACTTTACCCGTGTTGTCTAGTTCCTATGCAGCTAAACAATGAACCCCAGGGAGTTTTCTCCCAACACAGTGTTATAGCAATATTTTTATGTGTAATATGATACATTGTTATAAAACAGTGTTTCTCAACCTTTTAAGTAGCAAGTACCTCCTAACTCCTGAAAATTTTAGTAAGTACCCCGACACTCAACTTTCCAGGGGATTTTATATTTACAGACTGATGTGTGCTATATGCTGGAAGAAGGACTGTATATATATATA
>JAGPOW010002911.1:679837-695220 GCA_030014935.1 Caiman crocodilus
TATATATATATAAGGCCACGTATATGATGTCTGATCTGGTGTGGACAGAGTTGCCACCTTTTACACCAGTGGTGCACAACTCGAGTATGCACCTGGGCTAGAGGTGATGTTGCCCAAAGCTAGGAGGACTGAGCCCAGTGCCACAAAAAGCATGGCATGCCAAGTTATTACTGGGGAATTTTAATGTGCAGTGCACCAAATTTTTTGCCACAGTTTTGAGAGTAAAAGAGGGCAAGAGAGAGAGAGTGTTAGGGTACTCATGTACCCCCTGCCTGTGTCTCACATACCCCCAGGGGTACGCATACCACTGGTGGAGAAACTATGTTATAGGAAGACCTTTGCATGGTATGCTTGGTATGATAGCAAAACTTTCACATAATCTGAGAACATGCTGGCCTTGTAGAGGAGCTCACCATTTTCTAAACCATTTTAAGTAATTTACATGACAAAGTTTGAATCTAATTTCAATTCAAATGAAGGGTTAATAGATGATTATTGACCATCAGCCCCCTAAGAGACCCGATTTACAGCCTCTGTGTCTGGATTTAGCACTTGGTTGGAAGGAAGTAGGAGGTGAGAATAAAACTATTTAAGCACTGCTACATTGTTGCAAACCAACTAACCTGAAGTTACCTGAAGTGGTGTTTCTGAAGCCGAATAGGTGCAGCTGATCTGAGTGTTAATGACCACTTCAGTCAATGTGGTTTTGGGGGCAGGAAGGAGAGGGGCAGGTGGCAAAGGGGTTTGCCACTTTTTTATCACAGATCAGTAGCTGGTGTGCTTGAGCAGGGCTGGAGGCTTACTCAGAATACTGATACTTAATCACGGTGAGGTGTTGTTGGCACGTTTGATTTTGTAAAGGCGTTACTTTGTGCTTGATAGCCTGTGTTGCGTTGCAAAACCCAAGTTGAGTTTCCATTGCCGGGACTAATATTTGCAATACTTATCTGCTGGATCCTAAGGACTGTTTTTCCTAAAAGCAATGTCATATATACATGTTAAGTAATATAGTTTAAATTGCCTAGTTCAGACTGCCCTAATCTGCGTCAACTTTAACCCTCATTCAATGATTAGTTAATTTGAACTGGAACCAATTTTAGTTTTGAATAAAGATGTCCATGTGAGTATAGTGATGCCTGTAGTTTGGATTAAACCTAGAAAAACATAACACCTATAAATGACCTAGTAGATTTAATCTATTGACCCATCTACATCCTCCAGCAACAAACCATCCACCGTAGCATGCTATGTTTTCCCAGTACGCCATGATAGATGTTCCACCAATCTCCCACCCACCATTGCAGTCTAGGACTCTAACAACTCCTACTCTCTAGCCATTCTTGCCACATCTTCAGGTTTTATTCCCTGCCCCCTAACCTAATTTCCCCTTTGTTCAGAGCAGAGTGCCTCAACTAAAAAGCTGAATATTTGGCTCCAGACAAGTTGGGTCTCCACAGAATTTGTAAGAAGTGTCAAGTATAGCATTGCATGATGGTTAACAGCTGTGAGCTCACCTGGCCCAAAGGCCTGTCCCTACTTGGTGAGTGAAAAACCTAAGGGCAATATGAAAAGCACATAAGAGCCTTACACCTATCTTGTTACTGTCTTTCAAGCCCCACTTCCCGCCTCCCAAAGTGGCTGCATAGAGCACATCAGGCCAGATTTTCAAAAGCATTTAGAAATGTATCTAAAAATGAACATAGGCAGCCAGTGGGATTAGGGGAGGGGGCACTGGGAGTGCCTAAGTGCTTCTTAAAATTGGTGCCTTTCTGAATCTTCAATTATACAAATCATTGAAAATCTGTCTCCCAAATTGTGGCTACTTCTGCCCCTCATTTCAAACATGTCACACCTATTTTTTTGTTATGTTTGCCCCAGGATCTTCCTAAATAAGTGACTCCACCCATAAGTGTGAGAGAGTGTGCTGCCACCCTAGCAGGTACAGAATATATTGTGAACATAAAGTAAAAATAGAAACGTATTGGCATTAGCAGATTCTGCAGAAAAAATAACTTTAGATTCACAAATGCAGATTCAACATATTCCCATATCTCACACTTCTGGCCACCTGCTCTGGTTAGTAACAGCCAGGTGGGCTCTCGGTACGTTTGCTTCAGCTGGGTAGATGCTGGCTTAGATACACCCAGACAAATTCTAAATCCCAAAGCAGTATGAACTCTTGCCTTTCCGCACCTTAAATCCTCTCCAGCTGACTCTCTGTCTGTGGCCAGTAGACACGTGTTCCTACGATTGCCATACACGCAGGTTTTCCCAGACGTGTCCTCTTTTTGGATCCACCGATCTCCATCCAGGTGGATTTTTGAAATCTGAACAAATGTCTGGCATTTTGCTTTCTCCACAGGGGCAAGCGTGGGGAGGGCAACTGAAAGCAGGAGCACCATGTACAAGTGCATACGTAGATGCACGTGGTCAGTATGCAGCCAGGTGGCAGCAGCTTTGGCAGCTAGATGCAGGTAAAACTATGGGAGCAGGGCTTGGAGGACCAGGGCTTGGGGACTGTCTAGGATGCGTGTGGGTGTGTGGAGGGCAAGGGTGTATGAGGTGGGGTGGGTGCTGTGGGAAGCTGTCCAGGTGCTGGGGCTGTGGCAGGGTGGGGGGAAGGTACCTACCTCTCCACTGGGGGAAGTGGGCAGAGCAGCCCTGTGCAGGTGGCAGGGAGCACCAAGGCCGGGCTGGTCGCACAGGGGTTGGTGCCCATGCTCACAGGAGCAGAGCAGCCAAGATATGCTATCCAGGGGGCATGGCCAGGCCACCTGGCGCAGCACTGGAGCCCCAGCCCAGGGCAGGGGGTGCCACAGACCTCCCCTCCTCTTCCCTCCTGCCCACACCAAGCTGGATTTGCTCCGCCACTGCCTGCACAAATCAGAGTCGCTGTGCTCTGGCCTAGTCCGGATAGTGGTAGCTGGGGGCCCCTTTCAGCAGGGCTGGGGGGAGCAGGAGGCTGCGGGTCAGGAATGGGGTGCACCGGCAGGTTTGAGGGGGCTGTGGCTTGGGAGTGAGGGCATGGGGGGCAGGAGGCTTGTGGGGCAGGAGTGCAGGGCCAAGGGACTGTGGGTCAGGAATGGGAGGCATCAGAATGGCCTGAAGGGAGGGGAACTGTAGGTCAGGAGTGAGGGGCACTGGCAGGGCCAGGGGCTGGGGGTTGTGAGTGAGGTGTCCTCTTTTTTGGACCTGGAAATACGGTAACCCTACTTGTTCCCTCATTGTGGTTCTTCATCAGGAGCACGTGGCCCAGCTATTACCAGCATTTGCTGCCTGTTGGTTTCCATGCAGTAGTCCAGGTGTTAGCTATGAGCTGAAAATCTCCAAGTAGCTTCAGAACATCTGTGCCGAGAAGCCGTAGGGGGAATTCCACTTCCTGTTGTGCCCCGTCCGAAGTGGCGGGTTTCTAGCTGTGCAAGTGTTGTCTTTGCCTCTTACACACAGTTTGGGGTGGGCCGGGGGGATTGTGCTCCCCCTGCACTGTGAATACATAGACTCAGCGCATGCAGTAGGCTACATGCTGGCTTGCCACGTATGTGGCTACTTACATGCACCCGTTGTGGATACATACCTATACTTAGGCAAATGGGGGCCACCCTTTCCGGCAGGCATGCCACAAATTAGCCTCGCACTGTACTCTAGTGCCATTCCAATCCCCTTCCCTTGCCTGATCATCTACTTTCCTTTCTCCTTCCTCTTCTGTGCTCCCTGACTGATCTAGGGCTCTGTTTTCTGCTCCCTGCCTTCTCTTTCACCCTGCTCCCTGTCCCCTCCCTGGTCTACCACATGCCACACACAGAGGCTGCCTATGCTCCTTGAGGCACCCATGCCACAGATGGGCCACCGCTAGCCTAAGTTACGAAAATGTCATTGTCTAGAAACCCATGCAGCAGGGTGAAAAGACTACAATTTCCATATGTCTTAACCCCAAGAGCTGGAGGAGTAAATCACTTGCCCGGAAAGATGGAGACCTGCATGCTATACCCCTCTCCTCTAGAAGGGGTTAGGACTCTCAGCGCCCTGTTCCTTTAGCTCTGGGCTCCATTCCCACTCTACAGAACAGGAATTCGCCGGACCTCACCAATACATTTTTAGATGCTGGCTCCCTGGGCAGCCCAGAGAAGATGTTTGGGGCCAGGAGTGTTCTGACGCTATGAAAAAACAGGAATTGTTATTCTGGGTATAAAACACAGGTCCTATACATTATCCATTAGAGCACTTCATGGGCAAGTAGTGTGACATAGGGGTTGAGAGAGGCACTGGCTTTAGAAGGGTGCCTAAATCATCCTTCCCCCCCACAAAGTTTGTGCCCTGGCCCCAAGAGCAACCCTAGAGTGTTTCTTGCACAGCAGCAAGCAGGGCACAGACAACATGTTGCTGCTGCTTGAAGAGCAAGAGCTGGGGCAGGCAGAGCACGCACTAGCAGCTGCACCGAGGACTGTTTTGGGTAAGACTCCTGCCCACACTCCCTCCCCCCTGCTCTTAGGCTGCAAGCTCTGCTCATTGCACCTCTGTCACCGGCAAATGTATGGTCATCTCCTCTTAGGATGGGGAAACTAAGAAGAAGGGGCTTTCCCAAGGGCACACAGCAGGTGGCCAAGCTGGGATCAGAATCCTAGCATCCTGACTCCCTGTCTAGCCAAGTCACCGTGCCTCACACCATCTTGTTGAACTGGTGTAGAAAATGACACAAAGGATCACTGAAGCCGAGCACTGAGGGAACTTATGCCACCCCCCAGGAATGGGTGGATGCACCGTCATTTTGAGTTGCACCCCTCTGGGGAGCTGGAAACAACACACCCGGACAGAGCACAGCAGATTATGCAGCAGAGAATAGCCACCTCTCGGGGCTGGATCTTGCCTCCTGTTTTTATCTGAGTCATGGCCATCCCGCTTCTATGCAGCCATGGGCTGAACGTCCCGTGGGCTGTACCAGCAAGTGCCACATGCCTGCAATCAGCACCCGGATAAACCACAGGCCCCCTCTCCCCCATTGCTTCATTGCACATCCACATAGGCATTGCCCTTCACCCTCCGCATGTCTGCGTGGCCCCAGGCTCATGCTGCACTGCAGTAAAGGGAGGCAGTGAAAGACAAAGGAAGGAGAGGGAGTCCAGAAACTCTGGGGTGCCTGTACACGAGTGCAGATGCTGCTCTATACTTATAGCACATTGAAGCAGATTTAATTAATCAAGCCTGCTGGAGTGTGGCAAGTACCGCACTCCAGCAGCCTCCTCCATCTCGTGCATCAGTGTCCCTGCACTTGAAAATGGCAGCAGGGGCACTTGAACTCAAGATCATTGGATGATCCCGCCCCCGGAGCGTGTGTAAACCCGCCCTGCAAAGCTGCTGTTGCAGCTGGAATGATGTGGGAAGGGGTGGCCCATCAGGACCCTGAGGACCTCAACTTAACCCCTCACGGGCCACCAGTTGGACAGCCCTGGTCAAAGTAATCTCTTATTCTCAGACAAGTTCCCTTAAAAAACCATAGGGTCGTTCCCTGTGGGTAAAAGTGGCAAAGTCTGGCTGGTCATTTGTATAAATGTGGACCTATTCAGGAATTCACTATAAGGGTGTCACAAAGGAAAAAAAAGGCTCATTTCCTGGGAATTTGATCAATGTGCACATTTAGCTCTTCTTTACCTTACCCAATTTTAAAAGGATCTTGGCATGTTATACATGTGGCTGTGCAGATCACTTCTGGGTTAATTCAAGGAGGACTAATTGGATGGCAGAATTTCATGTAGATGCCCTCTGAGTGGGAAAGTCCGAGCCTATGGAGTATTTGAACCCTAGGCTTCTGTTCTGAGGTTCCTGCAACTGCAGAACTGGCCTGCTTCACCTCAGGAGGGCTGATCAGTTTTACATGCACTGTATTCCCAGTGCAAGCAGGGAAAGGATGACTGCCATCTGGTTCTGCAGTCTCTTAGAAAGCAGCAACACAATGCACTTTCTCATGGCAGAGAGTCCCTGGCCATGCTTTGCACCCTATTCATGGATACATCTGCTATTTAACGTGCCACAAAATAGTAAATCAAGGTTCTATCGTTTTTCAGAGGAGACTAGATAAGCATCCGTCAGGGATAATATAGAAAACAGAATTCTTGCATTCGTGCCAGGAGATAAATCCAATGACCCTTGGGGTCCCTTCCAGCCCTAGGATTCTGTGATTCTATGGTGTGGACAAGTTCAAAGTGGGATTGATCATCTAGGAGTTATCCCTAAAGTGCTAGCAGGATGGTTCTCCACTTCACAAGCAATCATATCCATATTTGCCTTGAGGGACTTCAGAACAGCATTAGGGCCATTGATGACATGCTCATTCCCTTCCTGTGCCTAGCACACCATGTTTCCGAGCACATCGACTGGAGGTGATACTTCTCCATCATGCTGCTGCAGGATATTCAGAACCATTGGGAGTGGTTTACCCACCTGACCTTCAGGTAGTCAGATGAAGTCTGTGACATCAGGGTCTTTGGGAACTCTGTGTTGGTGCCCATGATGATGCAGGGAGAGTTGGCCTGCAGTACCCTCAAAATCAAGGTAGAAGGAACAGTAAGCTCAGCTGGTGAGATGCATTGGCTCAGTAGAGAAAACACAGTACTAGTTCTGTGAGATCTTTGTTTTTATTAATCTAAAGTTATTTGAGCACTTTCAGTTGGTGCCAACTGCTTATTATTAATAACGCCAAAAGGCAGATATAGTAAAAATGTGATATTAGGTAGTGGATTACAGCTGCTGATGCTAAGCCTGCCAGGGGATGGGTGGACAACCACCAGAGCAAGCTCACTAGGCAATAGCTACAAAACCAACAGGCTAGGGCACCCAAGAAATTCCACTTCTACCCTAGCCCTGGAGTAGTGTCCTCCTGGGAATGTGAGGAAGCCAAGGGCGCCCAGTGGGATGCTTATGTGTCTGTACACCAATGCCAGAAGCCTGGGGAACAAACAGGAGGAACTGGTCCTCCTACTAAACAAGAAAGACTATGATCTCATAGGGATAATAGAGACCTAGTGGGACTCCACCTATGACTGAGCCACAGGTATAGATGGCTATACCTTGTATAGGAGAGATCATGCAGATAAAAGGGGTGGGGGTGGCTCTTTATGTCAAGGACAGCTACTCATCCCTGCAAGCTGACATTGGCACCCAAGAAAGGTGACTGGAGACCCTCTGGGTTAAAATACAGGGGGAAAGTGGCACAGGAGACACAATGGTAGGAGCCTACTATAGACCCACCAACCTGGAACAAGAGATTGACCAGGAATTTGCCAGGGAACTGGCTAAGGCTACATGCTGTCAGTGCATGGTTTTCATGAGAGACTTCAGCTACCCAGACATCTCATAGGAAGAGCACTCGGCTAAATCCAAATGGTCACAAAGCTTCCTCACATGCATGGACAAACTCTACCTGACCCAAGAAGTCTATGGACCCACAAAACGTAAAGCGCTGCTGGACCTGGTACTGTCTAAAGGGGATGGCCTAGTCAGCAACTTAAAGATCGAAGGAAAGCTGGGAGACAGTGACCATGAACTGGTTACTTTTACTTGGCAGGGAGAGGAGTCCAAGAGGAGTGGTCGCTCCTTAAGGGAGCGATCCTGGAGGCACAAGGGATGTCTATCCCATCTTGGAGTAAAGATAGCAAAAGCGCACAGCAACCCCCTTGGCTCAGCAGGTAATTCATGGACCTCCTAAGCCAAAAAAGAGAGGCTTATAAAGGATGGAAGATAGGAATCACAACAAAGGAGGATTACTCTGCACTGGTCCGTACCTGTAGGGAGCGAACCAGGAAAGCCAAGGCTGCAACCGAATTCCATCTGGCTACACATATCAAGGACAATAAAAAGTCCTTTTCTAGATATGTGAGGAGTTGGAAGAAAAGCAAGGGTAACATTGAACCCCTGCTAAACCAAATGGGACAACTGACACCTGACTCCCAGGAGAAAGCTAACCTGCTTAATGGGTAATTCACATCTATTTTTCATCAACCCCATGGGTCTGCCTTGCCTAGCAAGATGTGGGACAGACAGGGTGAGGGTGAAATTA
This sequence comes from Caiman crocodilus, assembly GCA_030014935.1. Taxonomy (NCBI): domain Eukaryota; kingdom Metazoa; phylum Chordata; order Crocodylia; family Alligatoridae; genus Caiman; species Caiman crocodilus. The sequence continues at coordinate 687,888 of JAGPOW010002911.1, forward strand.
TACCCGGCATCAGTGTAGATCTTGTAAAGGAACACCTTGAGAGGCTGGACACCTTCAAGTGGGTGGGTCCTGATGGATTGCACCCCAGAGTACTTAAGGAGCTGGCAGGAGTTATAGCCCAAACACTGGCCAATATTTTTGAAAACTCTTGGTGCTCAGGTGAAGTTCCTGATGATTGAAAGAAGGCCAATGTAGTGCCCATCTTCAAGAAAGGGAGGAGAGTTGATCCAGGAAGCTACAGGCCAATCAGCTTGACCTCAATCCCTAGTAAGATTCTGGAAAAAATCATCAAAGCATCCATTCTTGATAAGACGGCTGATGGCAACATCCTGAGGGACAGCCAGCATGGGTTTGTTGCAGGTAGGTCTTGGCTAATCCATCTCATTTCCTTCTATGACTAGGTGACATATCACCTGGACAAGGGAGAAGAGATTGATGTCATATACCTGGACTTCAAAAAAGCCTTTGATGTGGTGTCCCATGATCTCTTTTGGAAAAAATGGCTAGTTGTGGTCTCAGATACATCACAGTCCAATGGCTGGAGAATTGGCTCTGAGGCCAGACTCAGAGAGTAGTGGTTGGTGGAAGTGAATCATAATGGTGCTCCATGATAGGGGGGATCCCCAAGGCTCTGTCCAGGGACCTGTTCTCTTCAACATCTTTATCAACGACATGGACACAGGTGTCAGAAGAAGTGGACTGGCCAAGTTTGCCGATGACACCAAACTTTGGGGTAGAGTTTTGTGTTAGCGTCCACAGCGGAGGATAGGCTGGTGACCCAGGCTGACTTGGACAGGCTGAAAAAGTGGGCGGGTACAGACCTGGTAACCATCAATACCAACACATGTAAGGTATTCCACTGCGGGAGAAAAAACCTTGCAACATGCTCATAGGCTCGGTAGTGCTACGCTTGCTAGCAACAAGGCTAAAAGGGATTTGGGGTTCATGATTGACCACAAGATGAACATGAGTCACCAATGCAATGTTATAGCTGGTAAAGCAAACCAAACTCTGGCTTGCATCCATAGACGCTTCTCAAGTAAAACTCAGGATGTCATTCTCCCACTGTACTCCGCCTTGGTGAGGCTGCAGCTGGAGTACTGCATCCAATTCTGGGCTCCAGCATTTAGGAAGGATGTGGAGAAGCTTGAGAGAGTCCAGAGGAGAGCCACACATATGATCAGAGGGCAGAAGAATAGACTGTATGAAGACAGGCTGAGAGCCATGGGTCTCTTCAGCCTGGACAAGCACAGACTCAGGAGAGACATGGTGGCAGCCTATAAGTACATCAGGGGTGTACATCAGGATCTGGGGGAATGTCTGTTCACCAGAGCACCTCAAGGGATGACAAGGACCAACAGTCACAAACTCCTCTAAGGTATTGTTTTAGGCTGGACATAAGGAAAAACTTCCTTATTGTCTGAGTCCCCAAGGCCTGGAATAGGCTCCCTCCAGAGGTGGTGCAAGCACCTACTCTGGACTCCTTTAAGAAGCGTTTGGATGCTTATCTTTCTGGATCCTTTGATGCCAGCTGACTTCCTGCCCTTGGGGCAAGGGGCTGGACTCGATGATCTCCCAAGGTCCCTTCCAGCCCTAATGTCTATGAAATCTATGAAATTACAACCTTAAATTACAAATAAAAATTATTTTTTAGTAAACTTAGGAAGCAGTTTCCATATCAGAAAACATTCCAAATCCAGCAACATGGTAAAACTAGCATCCATTCAGCTGCTAAGCAAAGAAAAGGTAGAAACATGCAACACTTCTTGGACAAAAGCCTAGTTCTACAGAACCTAATCATTTTGCCATTGATCTCTGTAAAGGTACGGTGTGCAGTACTATTCTTTGGAACAGACTAAACAATTCATCTTTTTGTGAAAAGTTTCTGTTTAAAGCAGCATCTTCAAAATGAATTGACTGTAAGGAAAAATATCTTGATAGCTTACAATTCTTTAATTAAGGAGATTCGTAGTGATACAGGGAAATGTTTCTTTTGGGTTGCTGTAGATGAGACTATACATGACCATAGCCATTATATAACCAATTTGGTAGTTGGGAAATTCATTGGCAAACCTCATCTTTTAACTTCAGAAGTGTTGGAGAGGACAAATCATGAACCAATAGCATGTTTTATACATGATGCTTGATGTTTATTGTGTCCTAAATCTACTGCTAACAATGGAGAGAAATTGCTTCTTCTACTTTCATATTCCTTTTGGTAATAAGTTTCAGTTACTTTGGTTGTGTTACTATGGTGTTACTATGGTCAAACACTTTGCCAATATTTTCCTTTGTAAATCAGCAAAAACATGGAATCTGGCCTTGCCAGTCTGTCTTTTTATAAGCATTTCTATTTTAGTATTCAAATTTACAGCAACAGCATATACCTCTTGTCTGTATATAATGGAGCATATATATACAAGATGGAGGCATTTTTGCCAAGGCTTCTAGCGTGTTCCTTACAGGGTGGGATGAGGGTCAAATAGGATTATGGAGGGAGGGATGAATAGGTGTGAAAATGGTAGAATTGTCATGTTTAAGAAAAAAAGGATAGTTGGGTGGGTTGATAGTAGGATGGTCAGATAGAGTAACAGCAGGATGATGAGCTGTTGACAGTTTAGTTGAGTGAAGTGATGGCAGGATGGTCAGATATGAAAAGGGCAGGATAATCTGATGGGATGATGACAGACTATTTGGGGGCAGTGGGGTGGTCAGGTTGGAGAACGGCAGAATGGTCAGTTTTAACAAAATGGGGATTGCTCAGTAGGATGATCATGGGAACTTTGTCTGTGATGACAATGGGATACTTGGGCTCAGTGACGATGGGTTGATCAGGTGGGAGGATGATGAGATGTTTGGGTGCTAGGATAAAGGGATGGCCAGAAAGGCTGATGGATGGATGGGCAAGATAAGACCAGAATAGTTAGGTATGACAATGGTGTGATGCAGGTGGAATTGTCAGGTGTGATGCCAGTGGTGTGGTTGGGTCTAAAAATGGCACAAATGGTTGTGTGGGTTGACAGTGAGATGGCCTGATGTGAAAATGGCTTGATGGTCAGGTTGTCTGGCCAGGAAAGATGATGGAAAGATGGTTGGATGAGTTATGGGTGAGATATCAGTTGAAAAGAAGGTAGGGTCATTGGCTTCAGGGAAGGTGATTCAGGGATTGTTCAGTGGAATGATGACACGAGGCTGCGGTGTAATGACTATGAGATGACTGGGGCAGTGAAGACAGTGAAAATGGAAAGTGAAAGTGGAAATATACAATGGTGATTTATGGGGGATTTCTTATAGACTGCCAAGTCAGGAAAATGAGGCAGATGAGGTAGTCTTCAAGGAAGTGACAAAATTAGCCAACATTATGATATGATATTGATAAGAGATTTCAATTCTCTGGATATTTGTTGGAAGAATAATATAACAGAACATAGGATGTCTAGCAAGATCTTAACTTATGCGGATGACACTTTTCTGTTCCAGAAAGTTGAGAACATGACTCGGGGATCATGACTCTTAGATCTTGTACCAACCAACAAGGAAGAATTGGCTGAGGATGTGACAGTGATGGGAAACTTGGGAGAAAGTGATTACGATATGGTAGTTTTCATAATTCTGAGACAGGGAAACACAAGGTCAAAGGAAATAAGACAGGATTTCAATGGGCAGACTTAACCTGACTCATAGAGATAGTTGGCAACGTGTCATGAGAAGACAGATTGAATGATCAGGGGCCCAGGAGCGCTGGCCGTTTACAAAGTATTGGAAGCTTAACAAGAAGTAACTGAATCAGCCACTTTTTACTGGAAAATGTCCCTGTAGGATTGTAGGAAGAGGAGCCTGAGGAACCTGCAGTAACCCTCACCCTGCTATCTGCCTGGATCACTCTCCCCAGGACAATGCTGAGCTGATGCGGCATGAAGAGGAATCTCCCTGACCATTACCACAAAGCAACGCTCAGGGACACAAGGGAACAGTTTGGGTTGGGCAAAGGATAATGACTGCCTCTGTGCCACACCCAGCAGGGAGGGGGAGACAGTGCAATCCTCCAGCATTTGCTAGCCAGTTCTTGCACTGATGTGAGCCTATACTTTCACCCCTGAACCCCATATCTCCCTGCCCCCATTCTGGACTGGTAAGTCACAACTGACTCACCTTGGCCAGGGGGATTGAAGTAGGTAAATGAGCTGGAATGAGAATGAACAGGAGAGGTAGCACTGGAGTGCCATAGTCAGAATGGTATTCACTATGAAGGTTTTTGCCTTCCTCTGTAGCGGGAGCCATGGCCCTCTACCTGGGATCTCTTGAGCATATATGAACAACTGTTTATATAAGCAGAACATTGGCTACTGTAGTTTCTCTGCTTTATCTGTGGCACATTAGAGTGTTACATCTTATGTCGCATCATGGCTGACAGTAGTTTTATACAAAGTTTAGATTATGGATTGTATAGCCTGATTTGGATAGGGATAATCCTGCCTCATGCAGGGAGTTGGACTAGATGACCATTGAAGGTCTCTTCCAGCCCTACTTCTCTATCATTTTTGATTCTATGATACTATGCTATTAGAGCTGTAATTATCCAGGAATTATGTAAGAGAGAAGGATTTTTGTAGATGCTAGTTTTTATTGGACCAGCTGCATGGTTGGGATACAGGTAGACAAGCTTTCAAATGCAAGGTATTCTTCATTGATTACTTCTATTGTTCATTGCTTATTTATCAATGAAGAATTGCTTATCCAAGTTTGTCTAACTGTATCCCAAAAATCCCACAAAAATCTTTGCATGATGCTTGGGAGTGGCAGTCATGGAGAAAGTGGAGACCCAGAGGGCAGTGCAGGGAACAGGGATTGGACTACTTCTTGCCAACATAGGAGCGGGGACCTGAGAGAGGACTGCACAAGAGCAGCAGCTTCCACAAAGAGGCTGGGCTGTGCTAGATCTATCTGCCTTTGCCTTTGACGGACCCTCCATGACTTGTCTGGTTGGACACTTTAAGGTTGTCCTGATGTACAGGAAGACTAGCAAGTATGGCAGAAGACCAGCTTGGCTTAGTAAGGAACTCTTCTGTAAACTAAATCACAAAAAGGAAGCTTATCATACATAGAAACTTGGACAGATAACAAGGGAAGAATATAAGAACATTGTTTGGGCATGCAGGGATAAAGTCAGGAATGCCAAAGCATAGTTGGATTTGCAGCTAGCAAAGCATGTGAAGGGTAACAAGAAGGGTTTCTACAAGTATGTAAGTAACGAGGAGAATCAGGGAAAGTGTAGGTCCCTTATTGAATGGGGGAGAGAACCTTCTGACTGAGAATGCAGAAAAGGCTGAAGTGCTTAATGCCTATTTCACCTCAGTCTTCACAAGCAAGGTCAGCTCCCAGACTACTGCACTGGGCAGCCCAGTTTGGGGAGGAGGTGAGCAGCCAACAGTGGCAAAACGACAGGCTATGAACTATTTAGAAAAGTTGGACATATACAAACCCATGTGGGCAGATGGGATGCATCCAAAGGTACCGAGGGAGTTGGCTGGTGTGACTGCAGAGCCACTGGCCATCATCTCTGAACACTCACGGCAATCAGGAGAGGTCCAAGTTGATTGGAAAAGGGCAAACATAGTTCCCATGTTTATGAAAGGGAAAAAGAAAGATCCAGGGAACTATAGACCAGTCAGCCTCACCTCAGTCCCTGGAAAAATCATGGAGGAGATCCTCAAGGAATCTATTTCTAAGTACTTGGAGGAGAAAAAGGTAATTAGGAAGAGTCAGCATGGATTCAACAAGGGCAAGTCATGCCTGACCAACCTGATTCCCTTCTATGATTAAATGAATGGCTCTGTGGATGTGGGGAGACTGGTGGATGTGGTATTCCTCGATTTTAGCAAGACTTTTGATACCGTCTCCTACAACATTCTCGCAGGCAAGCTAAGGAAGTATGGGTTGGATGAATAGACAGTAAGATGGATAGAAAAATGGCTGGAGCACTGGGTGTAGAAGGCAGGAATCAATGGCTTAATGTTTAGTTGGCAGTTGGTACCAACTGGAGTGCTCCAGGGTCAGTCCTGGGACTGGTTTTGTTCACCGTCTTCTTCAACAATCTGGAAGATGGCATAGAGTGCACCCTCAGCAAGTCTGCAGATGATACCACGCTGGGGGTGTAATAGATATGCTGGAGGGTAGGGCTGGGATTCAGAGTGACCTAGACAAATTGGAGGATTGGGCCAAAAGGAATCTCATGGGGTTCAACTGTGTGCAGGACCTCCATCTAACCCAGGTGTTATCTAGTCCCATTAGTACATTGCTTGACCTGGTCTTAGCAACAGGGGATGATCTCATGGGGAACATGCGAGTTCATGGCAGCCTGGGAGATAGTGACCATCACTTGGTCAAGGTCACTATCCAGCGAAGGATGGGTAAAGTAACTAGTGGGGCTAAGGTGTTGGACTTCAGGGGGCCAACTTTAGCGAGCTTAGAAGGCAAAAACATAGAGCATATGGGGGTCCAGGAGGGTTGGAGGTATCTCAAGGGAGTGATCCTTGAGGCTCAAAAGGAGTCTATCCCATTATGTAGGAAGGGAGGTAAAGAGGCATAAAAGCCCCCTTGGCTGAACAGGGAACTCCAGGAGAGTCTGGGAGCAAAGAAAGAGATGAATGGGCAATGAAAGCAGGGAGCAACCACCAAGGAGGAATATATCTCCCTTATAGCGTGCTATTGCAGGGAATCAGACAGGCCAAGGCGGGGCGTGAGCTCAGGCTGGCTTCAACAATCAAGGACAATAAGAAGTCCTTCTTCAGGTATATGGCAGGCAAAAGGAAAGCTCAGAGCAACATAGGGTCCCTGCAGGACCAATCAGGACAGTTGTTGGTTGACGCAGGGAAAAAAGCAGAGCTCTTCAATGAGTTCTTCGCTTTGGTATTACCAAGTACCGACCAAGCCAATTCCCCCACCTCGGTCATTCATGGATGTCCACATGGCACCAGTCCGCCTACGGTTAGTTCTGAAATAGTTAAGGAGCTCCTGGAGGAGCTGGATGGGTACAAGTCAGCAGGCCTGGACAACCTCCATCCACGGCTGCTGAAAGAATTGGCCAGCGTCATAGCTGAGCCTCTGGCACAGCTGTTCGAACACTTGTTGTGCTCCAGTCAGGTCCCTGAGGACTGGAGAAGGGCCAATGTGGTGCCCATTTTCAAGAAAGGGAGAAGGAATGAGCCGGGTAACTTTGGCCCAGTCAGTCTTGCCTCTATTCCTGGGAAAATGCTAGAGAAAATAATCAAAGAACACATTTGTGCAGGCCCAGCAGGGGAAACGATGCTGAGGGGAAACCAGCACGGGTTTG
>JAGPOW010002911.1:703578-714489 GCA_030014935.1 Caiman crocodilus
GGCAGGGCAAATGTACTGCCTGTAGAGCAGCCAACTGGTGTGGTGCAGCCTAATGAGGTGGTCACATGACCGCAAGAGGGCTCTTGGATTGAGTGATGGGGCTGAGCAGCCTCGCTATAAACCCAGGCCCTCAGGGCTGAGCTGGCAGTTGTATCTAGGGAGCCAGTGAGGCAGCATTACCCAGCTAGACCTGCTGTTCTCAGAACATCTGGAGGTCAAGGGTAGGAACTACGGGGACGGAGGAGGTTCCTGGTCCTGGGGCGGGACCTGAAACTACGCCCTGCTGGGGATGAATGGTGTGCTGGGGCTGCCTGTTACAGAATGCTCTGCAGCAAAGGCCACATCAGGTGCATCCCTAGTGAAAGGTGAGTATGGGGTGCTTGGCGTGCTGACAATTTAAGAGGAAAGGCTGAGGCAAAAGCAGCCTGCAGGTGTGGCAGGGGCAAAGTAAGAAATCAACTGATCAAAAATGGACAGGGCTTGAGTTGTATAAGCCGAGGGCCTAAGCTGGTCAAGCAGTCTAGTCCCAGAAGCCACTGGGATAAGAGCTCCTGGCAGCAGGGCTGCTGCTTTAATAGCAGATCTGGGACAAGCAGCACTGAGCCTAGGAACAGGCCAGGCATTGGAAAAGATAGAACTGGGAGCAGAAGTGGGTGAGCCCATAGCCCAGGGCGGGCAATTATTTTGGGTGGAAAGCTGCTAACCGAGTCTGGTGAGCTGTTGAGGGCCACATGGGTAGCTCTGCTCCTTAACAGTTGCCCCACCCCCAGTCACCATAATGGGACCAGAAATCTTACCCCCCAACCCTTGACTTTTGCCACCGGAAGTCTCTCCCCTTACTGCAGATGTACTCCTTTTCAGACGGAGGGTGCTGCAATCTTGAAACCAGAAAAAAAAACCCAAATCTTATACAAAAAAGAACAAATCTACTGTAGCTTATTGTAATTTTATTTTAAAATATTTTTTTACTGATTTTTTTACTGGTTTGCAAAGTGTATCTAAAGGTGATTGCATAATAGCTTAAAATAAAGTCCTACTGTACATTGCATGGGCAGTAAGGGAGTGTATGTTGGGGGGGTTAGGGAGTGTGTGGGTGGGTGTGGAGGGGTGTGGGTTATGTGTTCGGGGTCTGGGGTGGATGTGGGGTTATGGTGGGTGGGTGGGTGGGAGAGAAAGAGACAGACAGAGCTGGGCCTGCCTGGCTTCATTGTGTGCGGCTCTTGCAGACTGCATGTGAGCGTCCCATAATGCAGTCCGTCAGCCCCGTACACAGGCGCTGTGCTCCTGCCTCCCCACCCTGGTCCCCACCAGCCCCAGGGTAGCAGCAGGAGCTGTGCCCTCCCACCCACCACACCCACTCCCTTGCCACTTCCTTGCTTTCCCTCCTGCATGGCTGCCCACGACAGTCACCACTCCCTCCCCACTGCTTTCCGTGGTCCCCACTGATCCCCCCGCCACCACTTTCTGCAGCCCAATCGCTGCTCCCTGAGCCACTGTTGCTTCCCACTGTGGCTCTACCCTGGCCCGGCGGGCACCACGTGGCTTGCAATGCCCCACCTCTCTCCATCCAATCTTATCTGCCTTTCCACTCGGACAGAGGGAGCTAGGGAACAGCCCCAGAGTCTCCAGGGCAGAAGCCACAGAGGCTTCCTGTTGGGGGCTAGGGACGGGGGGGTGGTGAGCAGAGTGGAGCCAAGTGGGCCTCGCTGCTCAGCTGCTGGGTCTAAAATTTTTAGGGTCTCTGCAGGTCACATGGAATAGCCTGGTAGACCAGATCTGGCCCACAGGCTGTATTTTACCTGTCTCAGTCATAGCCTGAAGAGGGGTGAAGCAGGCCTTGGAAGAGATAGGCCTGGGGACAGAGGCAATGCTCCAAGGGGGCCCGCGATGAACAAATCTGGGGGTTCCACAAGACACATGAGTTAGTAACTGATGTCCTGCAGTGGATGCCAAAGCACAGCGTTAAAAAGTGGGTACTGCCCCAGAAAGGGTGAAGTAGCTCTGCTGGGCTTGCCTCCGTCCAGGAGGCAGCCAGGAACATTACAGTTCAGCCTATTCCCCCAAATGCAGTGGAGTCGGGGGGGGGGGGTATACGACTGCCAGCAGGACCAGGAAGCCACCACTGCGGGTCAGGGAGCCAGGGCTGGGTCAGGGTGATGGTGGGGTAAAGGCAAAGAAGCCCAAATAACCGATGGCTTACAATGTTGTGCTCCTTACAATAAAACCTCATGTTATCCTATCTTTCTGCATCTGGCTCCCTAATTTTGAAGGACTGGTAATATCCCTGCTCATAGTGCTGGGTGGGGGGTTGGTTGGTTGGTGTGGGATGCAAAAAAACAAACCCTAAACATTCGCTCAGACCATCACCATCACTGTGGTGTTGCACTTTGCAAAGTCCCCTGCCAAGTCTTTTCCCACAGTTCTGCCTGCCACTTTTTCGGGGAGCTTCTTGCATGGGGTGCAGGCGGGGGGGCGGGGCAGCTGGAAATCTCTCGTGCAAAGGTGCGTGGGGTGGCTGGCTGTGTTCCCCCTCACAAGTCTGGCTTGTGCACAAGCATTTTGCAAAGGCACCCACTTTGCAAAAGCACCCAAAGGGGCTGCTCCCTGCCAAGTCTTGTCCCACCCTTTTTTTGCAGTTCTTCGGTGCTCTTTCTTGACAGGGTTTTCATGCTCTTTTCCAGGCCAGTGTTAGAGACTGTGTGGAGGGTGCTTTTACTCCAAAACGAGGTCAGTGGGGGTAGGACGGGTGTCCTGCCCCACTCCGAGCCTGTAAATTGGGGGAGCAGTGGTCGGGGTGCATGTACACTGTATCAGTGAGAGAGGTTTGAGGTGGATGAGAGACAGCGCACACCAAAGGCAGAAGGACTCAGTCCAGCAAGGAGAGTTGCCCCTGGGGGGTACGGGAATGCAAATGCAGCATGCGAGAAGAGCGCAGGCTGTTGAAGTCAGGTGCGGTACAGCTTTTGAGTGCCGGATAAGAGCCACGTTGCAACATGGGACTCGGAAGAGGATATTGCGACGTGCTCCACAACCGGCACCTTTACGCATTGGTAAGTGACACCTGACACTTGGCTGTGCCCTGAGGGTGGGGGGTGAATTGCTTACTTCAACTTTCATGTAAATTGGGTTGGTGTGTTTTTTTTGTTGTGAAGGAAGGTACACAAGGTGTACAAGAGGTCAGGGCGGGAGGCACTGCATGGTTGGCCTGCTCCTAGATGAGGTCCTACCTTTCCATACATTCAAATTCATATAGTCATACATATACTCATGCATATGTACACTCCAGTTCCATTCATGGAATACATTCATACATAGACTCAAGGGACTATTGCTATAAGTAAGCATTCCCTCCATTCTTCTGTTCTCTATGTTTATGCCAAATATTAAACATCCTAGTGGGTCTTAGCACCCGGCGTGACAAGTGAAGGCCCTACTTTCTGATTACTGGTCATGCTTCAGCAAATGAACAAGCCCTCCATACGTAACTGTTAAATGAGTAGAGAAATAGAAAAAAAATAAGGAAAAAAAACCATCTATCTAAACAGCATTGTTTATTAAAACAATATCTATACATCATACACTATGTATCTATACACTATCTATATATATACACTGTATGGTCTTAGGTCCTGCCTGCTTTGACTCAAGGTCCCAACTTTTGATTTATACTAACACACACGCAGAGATTCACATTAATTGAGCAACACTCCCATCAAGAGGCTTTCTGTTCCCTCCCTCTTCTCTCATCCCAAATGCCTGCCTGGGTGGGTCTTAGCACCAAAGGCTTTAATGAAGTATTATTGAAGGCTTAGCTTGTATTTTTGGAATTGGTGCTGGCCACAAAGACTCTCTTGTTGAGGACATCATAATTTTGACATGAATAATATACCTATCACCGTAAGCGATTTCTGCTATAATTTGAAGTAACATTTAAATGTATTGTAATTTAGCAATCCAGAAATCTGTCAGTCATAAATCATACACAGTACTCCAACCACTATTATAAGCCACACAGCCTTCCTACTGCCTGCTGGGTCATTTTATGAAAGTTTCATTGACTTTTTCTAATCTCCTTTCCCCCTCTCTTCCCAAACGCCTGGTGAAGTAGAAATGCTTCCAATGTAGAAATGTTTCCAAAGTCAATGCTGGTGAATCAAACGACTAAACAAAAAAGAAAAAAATGCAAACAAAACCAAAGAAACCAAAGAAAAATAATCTCTGATGCTCTAGTTGAAATATTCTAAGTAGTCCTACCTACTAAGTCATGTAAATGTGAATGTAGAACAAAGTGGGTGAGGTTGGGGTCGCCTGCTCAAAAAATCCTGCGTCATTTTTTGTGCCTGCCCTGCAGGGGAGGGTAAGTTCTCCCTGTAAATGCTTCGATTCATACAAATATAACTCATTCATGGTTTTACTAATGAAAAAAAAACTTGAAGGGTGTATGAAAACTTTAAAGGATTTGTTATGTAAAAGAGAATGAACCATTTGCCTCCTGTCTTTTGTGAAACAGCAGGACTATTGGCAAAACTGAGCACCATCCAGCAAAGCAGCAGCATCAGGCGGGTGGGTGGTGCCATTGTGGTACAGCGGTGGATTCATATTCCTTAGGTACTGGGAATCCCCATACCCGATGCAGCTGCACCCCACCCAATGGGGACCCCAAGCACCCTGTTCCACGCCCCCACAGCTGGCAACCACTGCACTGCCCAGCATGCATGCATGCAGCGGCCCCAGCATGCCCTACCAGCCCGAGCCGCAGGTGGGGAGAGGAGAGCAGAACCATGCACAGGGGAAGGGTGTAGTAGAGCTGATGGAAAAAACAAAAAACAAGCATTAGGCTCATAATAGATGGAGGAGTTGCTAATTGCCCTCTTTCAAATGTTAAGGAAGGCTCTTCCCTGCCTGGTGCAGTAGTGCTGCTTGTTGCCTTTTCTTGTCATGTCGGATTTGGGCTGGGGCACTCTGTGCAGGGGGATGGGGGGTGAGTCTTTCTTGTAAAAAGGTATTGCACCCTCAGAGAGGCTTGCCAGGATTCCTGTACGTTGGGATTGGGGGTAAAACAAGCATTGGACCTCCCATAACAGTTCACCCTGCAACTCTTTCCAGTAACCCCATCACTTCATAAATGCCCTCAAGCAAATGACTCCCATTCTGAGGGGAGTGGGCATGGGCATCACCTCTTCCACCCCGCACAGACCACCATGCATGCCAGCCTGCCTATGAAAGAAAACATGCCACACCTATGGACACAATTTCAAATCTTTATTTAAAAAATAAAATCATGGTGCAGTGCATTTACATGATTTTTTTAACCAAAAAAGGCATCGTTAAAAATATTTTAGATAAAAAATAAATTAAAGAAAAATTTTAAAATTAAGTTACTAGAGAAATAGGAAAACAGAAGAAAAAAGTAGAAAAAAGGGATTTTCCTCCCCAGCACTTCTGTATCTGTACAGCATTGTTTATTAAAACACTGTCTATACACTGTTTATATCTATATATAGATATATATATACACACTATTTAACTATACACTACTTATTACATATACTATACGCTATTTAACTATTACACTATTACTAAATAATTTGCTTCTACTGGTAAGTGTAGATTCTTGATGTTTTCCTTATTCATGCTTTTCAATTTCTGATCTCAAAAGTCTTTTGCAGGGAGGGGAAGAAAGAGAAGAGGATGTGGTTTTGGACCACAGTCAATACCGCCCTCTTGACCACCTCCCCCTAACTGCACGGGGTCAGCGGGACATTTCTTATATCGCCTATATATCATATCACCTGGGATGCTGACAGGCCTGGCATGCAGCATCCACTTGTACTATTGGTCATGTTTCTGGAATGGCAATGTCAATCATAAGAAATAGAAAGGTTACCTCCGAAATATTAAAGTTTGAAGAAGAGGTGCCACACTCCAAACACAGTCGCACACGTACCGTGCTGGTGATGCTGCTGTGCTCGGCAAGTCAGAACACCCTGGTCGGCGCAGCAGGCGGGGGCACGACGAGGGGGAGGGAGCACGTCCAGGACCACTAGTGGTGGTACAGGCACAGCCACTGTCACTATCAGAGGGTAGTAAACAACAGTAATTGCCAATATGGGTTGCTCCTCCATTTCTTTCTTTCTGCACAGGGTCTTCATAAAGTCCTTAGGCACAACCTGAGTTATTAAAGTTTAAAGGTATACAAGGACTTTATGAAAAGCCTGGCATTCTTTGTGTATTAAGAAAGCCTGTATTAAGTATTTGGCATTCTTTGTGTATTAAGTGCTAGGGTAACTAAAAGAGATGGACCCTGCAATGTGTCCTGCCTGCCTGCAGTCAGCTGTGGGAGCAGGGGGAGGGAGGGAGGGATGAGCAGGAGCCAACATATATATACATCAGCAGCAAAATAGACTAGGTATCAGAAGGCAATATTTTACAGTTAGGGTGGCCAAAATCTGGGAACTACTTCCCAGGGAAGTGGTCCTTGCCCCTACCTTGGGCAAATTCAAGAGGAGGTTGGATGATCTCCGGTCTGGGGTCTTGTGAACCCAGCATCTGTTCCTGCCTGTGGCAGGGGGTCAGGCGAGATGATCTGTTCAGGTCCCTCCTGAGCCTCACTACTATGAAACTACGAAAATAGCAGCAGCACCGACTGGCCAAAGGCCTGGACTACAGAAATAGCGCAGCGCCACCTGGTAGCAAAGGAAAGTAATTACGAGTCTCGGAGTCGCTTGGTGTTTACACGTCACGAATCCATAGACATCATGACATAATTGGCAGCGATGCAAACTAAACTATGTCCAAGCAGTTTTACTTTAACACACCAGAAATACTTTTAAACCAGCAGGAAATTCCACTCGTGCAAACACAAATCCAGCTGCGGCACTATAAAAAGGAAATCTCGTGGCATATACGTGCAGCCAGGGTCAGCAGCTATAGCTTGTTTAGGTTTGGTTTTGTGTTGTTTGCATCCCTCGTATTTGCAGTTTGTGAACCAAAATGCACCATCTGGGCATAGAGCAAGGCTGCTGCAGCCCTTCCAGTCATCTTCTCTTTATGCAGCCATTCACCTGAATTTTCTTTATTTTTCTCCTACCCTGAAAGAAATAAGAAACTCCTTCAAATGTGGGCCCAAATGCACTGCTGTCTTCACAATGCGAAGAAGAGATGGGAAAGAGCCGATAGCAACTTCACATGCTACTGCTATTTATCCTACATAAGCTGCTCTTCTCCTTCCCTTCACAGTTCAGTCAGGTCTGTACCAGCCACTTTTTACTGCGGGGTTGTAGGAAGAGGAGCCTGAGGAACGTCCAGGAACCCTCACCCTGCTATCTACCTGGATCGCTCTCCCCAGGACAATGCTGAGCTGATGCCGCATGAAGAGGAATCTCCCTGACCATTGCCATAAAGCAGCACTTGGGAATAAATGGGAACAGTTTGGGTTGGGCAAAGGATAATGACCAGCTCTGTGCCTCACCCAACAGGGAGGGAGCCACAGTGAAATCCTCCAGCTTCTGCTAGCCATTTCCTGCACTGATGTGAGCCTCCTCTTTCACCCCTGCGCCTCCATATCCCACTGCCCCTACTCTGGACTGGCAGAGTCACAAGCGACTCACCTTGGCCGCTGGGATAAAAAAAGGCAAATGAGCTGGAATGAGGATGAGTAGGAGAGCTAGCACTGGAGTGCTTTGGTCAAACTGGTATGGACTTTAGGGTTTTTTTGCCTTCCTGTATCGTGGGAGGATTGGCCAGCTACCTGGGATCTTTGGAGCTTACATTAACAACTTTTTACATAAGCAGAACATTGGCTGCTGTGGTTCCTCTGCTTGTTTGCACCAGGTTAGGGTGCTACTTCTTACGTTGTGTAAGATTTTATCTGCCGCGTGAGGACATCGGCAGCGAAAGGCCGCGGCTAATGGAGCTTAACCCCCACAAACTGAGCCGATAACAGCAGCTCCTATGCCACCGCAGCACCACACCCAGGGCCCCTGCCCTGCGCTCCACCGCTGTGTGCACAGCAACAGTGTGTGTCAGTCCCAGAAAGGCCTCGTGGGAGGGAAGGGCAGGGTCAGGCACCACCCATGCCCCGCAAATAATGTTTTCTAGTGCTGCTTATGGGCGAGGCTGTTATAGCTTATGTTGTGTAACTCAACAGAGTCTGATGTAGAGTTTAGATTATGGATTGTATAGGGATGATCCTGCCTGAGGCAGGGGTTGAACGAGATGACCTCTGGAGGCCCCTTCCAGCCCTACTTCTCTATCATTCTTTGGTTCTATTATTCTCTGACATTGTAGCTGTGATGAGCCAGGAATTATGCGAGAGAAGGATTTTTGTAGGTGCTTTTATTGAACCATCTGTGTGGTTGGGATACAGTTAGGCAAGCTTCGTATTGCAGGGCATTCTTCATCCATGGATTTTATACTTCATACCTTCTTCATCGATGAAGGATGGTTTGCATTCCAAAGTTTGTTTAACTGTATCCTAGTTGTGCAGTGGGTACAATAAAAGATATCACTCATCAAAATCCTTGCCTGATGTTTGGGAGTGGCGGTCAAGGGGGAAACGAAAACCTGGAGGGGAGTAGAGAGAACAGAAACCAGACTATATCCTTCCACATAGCTGGCCTATGTCTTGCCAACAGAGGAGCAGAGTCCTGAGAGAACTGCAAAAGATCAGAAGCTGCCACAAAGAGGCTGAGTTGTGCTTGCTCTGTCTCCCTTTGCCTTTGACAGACCCTCCATGACTTGCCTGGTTGGACACTTTGGCTGCCTATACGCATGCTTGGGGTGGGGGCAATTTAATTAAAGTGGTTCCCAGACAGCCCCTCTAATTAAAATGGCTCACAGCCATGTGTATTAAGCCCCACAGCATTTCAAAATGGTTGTGGGATGCTTTAGTTAAAGATCATTCAATGAGGTTTAGATAAAGTGCCTCCACGGACCATTTGAAACATGCAGGGTCTTAATACACATGACTGTGAGGTGAAGTTAAATTATTCTAATTAGATCGTGGAGTGGAGCCAATTAATCACGTCTGCTTTGGTGCATTCTAAGTACAACATGAATGAGCATCTCTACAGGCAGCCCCTAAAGTTGTGATGACATGCAGAGATCAACGGAAGGCAGTTGTCTAACTTGGAGACAAATAGAGAAATGTCCTTGTGCAGACTGCAGCGTGTGGCTCCACTTGGATAAGGGTGAGGACTTGGACAGAGTGCACCACAGTCACAGTCAGAGCGCAGACACTTCCCATGCACGTTCACATAACAAGAGCCACTCTCTGCCCACAGAGTTTATGAGGGAGAACATCATTTAGAATATATTTAAGTTATATACTTATATGTAAGTATAACTTATACCAAATGATAGAATTCATCATATGACGTTGAGTGGGTAAGGTAAGTAGTAGGGGGAAAGTGCTAGACTTTAGGAAAGCTGATTTCAATGAGCTCAGGCGATTAGTCAAGGAGGCACTGCAGAGTAGGAGTTTTGAGGTGATGGGAGCCCAGGAAGGGTGGCTGTGCCTTAAGGAAATGATCCTTCGGGCACAGAGGAAGACGATCCTGATGCGAGGAAAAAGAGGGAAAGGGGCCAGAAAGCTTCCCTGGCTGACCACAGAAATCCAGAGCAGTTTACAGGCTAAAAGGGGGCACATAAAAAGTGGAAATGGGGAGAGATCACCAAAGAGGAGTATACCTCCTCTGCTCGCGCTTGTAGGGAGGCAGTTAGACAGGCCAAAGCTACCATGGAGCTGAGGATGGCATCCAAGTAAAGGATAACAATAAATTGTTTTTTCGATATATAGGGAGTAAAAGGAAGGCCCAGGGAGGAATAGGACCCCTGCTAAATGGGCAAAAGCAATTGGTGACAGACGGGGAGACAAAGCTGAACTCCTCAACGAGTTCTTTGCCTCAGTGCTCCTAAGCGAGGGGCAAGACAACTCTCTCACTGGGGTTGTGGAGAGGCAGCAGCAAGGCACCAGACTACCATGCACAGACCCTGAGATGGGGCAGAGTCCCTTGGAGGAACTGGATGCCTTTAAGTTGGCAGGCCCGGATGAGCTCCATCCGAGGGTACTGAAGGCACTGGCTGATGTCACTGCACAGCCACTGGCAGGAATATTTGAACACTCATGGTGCACAGGCCAGGTCCTGGAGGACTGGAAAAGGGCCAATGTGGTCCCCATTTTCAAGAAGGGGAGGAAGGAGGACCCAGGCAAATATAGGCCAGTCAGTCTCACCTCCATTCTTGGCAAAGTCTTTGAAAAAATTATCAAGGCTCACATTTGCGAGAGCCCGGCAGGAAAAATTATGCTGAGGGGAAACCAGCACGGGTTCGTAGCAGACAGATCGTGCCTGACTAATCTAGTCTCTTTCTATAACCAGGTTAGAAAACACCTGGACGCAGGAGTAGGGGTTGACATTGTTTACTTAGACTTCAGGAAGGCCTTCGATACGGTATCCCACCCCATACTGGTGGGCAAGTTAAGAGGCTGTGACTTGGATGACTACACGGTCCGGTGGGTGGTGAATTGGCTAGAAGGTCGCACCCAGACAGTCATAGTGGATGGGTTGGTATCGACCTGGAAGGGTGTGGGCAGTGGAGTCTCGCAGGGTTCGGTCCTTGAACCGATATTCTTCAATGTCTTCATCAGCAACTTGGACGAGGGAGTGAAGTGTACTCTGTCCAAGTTTGCAGATGACACAAAACTGTGGGGAGAAGTGGACATGCCGGAGAGCAGGGAGCAGCTGCAAACAGACCTGGGCAGGTTGGACAAGTGGGCAGAAAACAACAGAATGCAATTCAACAAGGATTCAACTTCACTTCTAAGTTCTCCCACTGTAAAATGTGGTGCCAGTGCCCCCTGGATAATGCTCTTGGGCAGGGAGCTACCATGAAGGTCATGCCTTGATTCTT
>JAGPOW010002911.1:765190-793009 GCA_030014935.1 Caiman crocodilus
CCCCTACTCACCTTTCACCGGGGTGGTCACTTGTTTGGCATTTCCCAGTAGGGTGCAGTTTTAGGTCATGCCCAGGACCAGGAGTCTCTAAGCCATCCCCTACAGCTCCTGCCCTTACCTCCAGGATGATAGCTGTAGCCTTGCAGCCAGGCAATGTTGTTGCCTCTTCTGCCAGTAAGAAACTGATCTTATTATAAAGGCAGCCAGGGATCTAAGATGGCTGCTGCAATCAAACACCTGCTGGCAGCTTGGCTCAGGCACTTAAAGTGGCAGGCACCTACAGTGCCCTGCCACAGACCCCAGTTAGGATGACAAACAGATATGTGTGCAATTCACTACAAAGAATAGTCACATGTCATCTGGTCATGGAGAAGCCTCAGGACCTTGAAATACTTTTCAGGACATCCAAATCTGGCCAGTACTTTCTATAGGGCTTCACAATTCATGGAATCAAAGATCTTTAGTAAGATTAATAAACGCCATATACAGGTCATGATGTTATTCCCACAGCTTTTCTTGGACCTAGTGGCTAACAAAGATCATGTCAATTGCTCCACGGGATGGTGTTATGACTCTCCAGAGAAGGTCAGGTGTACTTGTTCCCTGACTACCTTTCTTTTCTGAACTGCCTGTCAGTGGCTCACCCATCACACCTTGATGAGATAAGCTGACATGAGCTCAGCCTTATGGGGCACCTGGGTTGCCAAACACCAGGACCATGTCTGGCCAGGGTCACCTAAGCCCCACCCAAGTTTGCTCTAGCTGCACTGGGCAGCCTGGTCCCAATGTTCTGGGCCACAGGCTCCCTTCACAGTAGGATGCACTCCCATTGCAGGACTGGTGACCCAGAGACTGATCATCCCTTTTATGCCTCTGCTGACCCTCCTGGGTCTGGCCCACAGTTAATTTCTCATCGCCTTCGCCCAAAATGGTCAAAAATGGCTTCTCATCTGCCATACTGGGTGTATCCCTTTGTCTTTATGCACTGCTCCTCACAAGTGATGTGGGTCAGGGTGTTGCTTTTGCTCCTCTTCTTCTGGCCTCCTCCACCCCTTCAGTCACCTTCTGATCCACCAGTTCAATGATCCCCATTCGGGCTTCAACTTGACTGCTAACACAAAGTATCCCTTCTGTAGGTTGGCGTCATCCTTGGGCCATTCTTCTTTTAGTCTGAACATAAACACTGACAAGCAAATAAGGCTCAGAACTTATCTGTCTCATTGCAGCATTTCCGTTGGTCTTCCTTGTCTGGCCAGCATCCAAGCCTACCTGCAGTTATTTTGCTTTTGTTCCTTTACCTCTCTTGCTCCCTGCAGGACTCTGGCTTAAAAACTGGTGTTTAAAGGTTTGCTTTTTGGGAATTGTCTTATGGGGGTGTGTACACGTATCTAATATATACAGGATGAGCAGCAGGGGTTAACTGATTTCTAAAAGACTGGGGCTCTCTCTTTCTCTGTTTTCTCAGCTTTCATAAGCAGATCCTCCTCCTCTAGTGTTACCTCCACCCCTAAGGGCCCTCTCTTTTCCCCCTGGTTCATGTGTAAATAGTTGCAGTGCATGTCTGGTTTTTGAATAAGTTTGTGCATGGTGAACTGAGTGAATGGTGGTGGGGTTCTGGAAGGTCTTGCTTGGGGTATTGTTGCAGTGTTGAGCCGTTGGTGTTGGGGATGTTTTGAGGAGAAGGAGGAAAACAAAAGCAACTTTATTTATCAATACAGTTATACTGCCTAAGTTGTTGCAGTGATGGCAGTGGGCAGGGATGGAGGCCCCTGGCCAGGCAGCCTGGCACAGGTGGTGAGAAGGCTGGTGCCCTACTCAGTGGGATGGGCCTGCAGATGGGAAGTGATGGCCTCATGCACTCTGGCTCCTGCGTGTCCCCATCAGAGGGGGGCGGTCCTCACCTGAGACCATGTTCCTGGCTGGCCAGCTCTGCTGCTGCTTTCACTGGATGCACCATGATATGCAACAAGCTGCCTCCATCCACTGGGGTGTTCAGACCTCTCCCCAGGACTCTCACACATCATGGAGGACACATGCTGCAGTGATGATATGGGGTATGTGCTGTGGTGCTGCCTCCAGGTAGGTGGCAAGGCTCCACCAGTGCCCCTTAAGATGGAAAAACGCCTGCTCAATAATTCATTGGCGCAATGGGTGAGGGCCTCATTTTAGCCTTGCTGCCAAGCATCCAGGTGCCCTGGGAAGGGGTACATCAGCCAGGGGAGGAGTGGGTATGTATCATCCACCATAACCAGTGGTGGGAAGGCAACATCCCCAATGATCTGGTCCTCAATCCCTGGGGTGAAAGTCTGCACTTCCATCAGTCCTGGGAGTGGGGAGTGGTGCAGCACATGGGCATCATTTGCACTCCCAACCCACCTAGTGTAAATGTGGGTGAAACAGCCAGAACGGTCCACAACTGCTTCAAGCATCACCAAATGGGCGCTCCACCAGTTGACACAGTTTTATAGTTATCTGGAGCAAGAAGGAACCTTACAGATCATTAGGTCCAGCCCCCTTACACTTCATCAGGAAAGACTGCTGGGATCAGACGACCCCAGCAAGGTGAGTGTCAAGATGCTTTTTGAAGATTGCCAGGGTGAGTGACTGTACCCCTGCTGAGTAGAGTCTGTTCCAAACCCTCAGCATGCAACTTGTAAAGAAATTTTTCCTATGACCCATCTCAAGTGATCTTCAATCAGCTTGTGCTCACTATTTGTCCTCCCCTCTGGGGCCTTGGTGAATAAATGCTCTCCCACACCTTGATGTACACCCCTGATATACTTATAGGCTGCAAACAAGTCCTCCCTTAGTCTTCTCTTCTCCAGGCTTAACAATCCCAAGTTTCTCAGCCTCTCCTCAGATATCTGGGTCTCCAGACCTCTAATCATGCATGTGGCCCTCCTTTGGACTCTCTTGAGCTTCTCCACATCTTTCTCGAAGCATAGTGCCCAGAACTGGACACAGAACTCCAGCTGCAGTCTCACCAAGGCCAAGTACAGTGGGAGCATGACATCTTTTGCCTTGCTCAAGATGCCTCAGTGGATGCATGCCAGTGTTTGGTTAGCTCTGCTAGCTACAGCATCACATTGATGGCTTGTGTTCATTTTGTTGTCAGTCATGACAC
The DNA here is from genome assembly GCA_030014935.1 of Caiman crocodilus. NCBI lineage: Eukaryota > Metazoa > Chordata > Crocodylia > Alligatoridae > Caiman > Caiman crocodilus. The sequence continues at coordinate 768,315 of JAGPOW010002911.1, forward strand.
CCAGGTCTTATTCAGTTGTGGTGCTGGCAAGCGGACCATTGCCAAGCGTGTAAGCGTGTTGTGCGTAATTTCTCCCCAGGTGGAGCACTTTACATTTCTCTGTATTAAATGACATCAGGTTGAGATCTGCCCACTTCACAAGCCTGTCCATGTCGGCCTGTATTGCCAGCCTGTCTTTGAGCGTGACAACACTCCCCCATAGCTTGGTGTCATCATCAAACTTTGCCAGATTGCTTGTAATACTTGAGTCCAAATTGTTAATGAATATATTGAAGAGCACTGGTCCAAATACTGACCCCTGAGGGATGCCACTGGTCACACTCTGCCATGATGACTCAGTTCCATCAATCAGTACCCTTTGGGTCCTATCATGGAGCCAGTTACTTAGCCACCAGACCATGAAGTAGTCCAGGCCATATTTTCCCAATTTGACCATGAGGACATTGTAGAAAACCAGGTCAAAAGCCTTTTTGAATTTCAAGTGCATGACATCAACCTCATTTCCCCTATCCAGGTGGTGAGTAATCTGATCATAGATGGAAATAAGGTTGGTCTGCCATGACCTGCCTGTGACAACCATGTTGACTATCCTTCAGAATACTGCTTTGTTAGCCTGTATATAATGGTTTCTTTGGGTTTTCTCCAGGATTTTACCTGGGACTGAAGTCAAACTGATTGGCCTGTAGTTTGCTGGATCTTCCTTTTTCCCTTTCTTAAAGATAGGTGCCACTCTGGATTTTTCAATTTCTGGGACCTCTTCCAAGCACCATCAGTCATACAATGACATCAGCCAATTCTTTTAGCATTCTAGGTTGTAGTTCATCCAATCCAGCTGGCTAATAGATATTTAGCCTTTGTAAGTGCTTCCCCACAAGATCCAATGTCAGTTATGGGGGTGACCACCTTCCCATAGTTGATGTAGATCAATAATGCAGTTCTCCACCATGGGAGTGGAGGATGGGGATGCAGGTCCCATCAAGTGCCACAACACAGTTGGTGAAACTAAGGGCCTCAAACATCTCCCTAGGGTCAGCCAGCCAGATGACCCAGCCAGCCAGGGAATCCTGAACCGCTCGACAAACATCCAGAGCAGTCTGGCCATAAGTGGATTTCTTCACCCCAAAGCAGGTGAGCCACTTAATTGATGCTGGCAGGCATGGCCAGCCTCAGGATGGTTGTGGCCACATGCTTCTCCAGGGTGCGGGCCAGGCGCTGTGTCCTAGCACTTGGTGTTTGGAGCCAGCTGAGGCACCAGGTGCATGAATGGGCCTCTTGCTGTTCTGAATGGCTGCAGCCAGCAACCATCATCCCAGGTGGGAAGGACTCCGTGCTTCCATCAGTGTTTACTGTTGGCCCAGGTGAGGTGGCAAGTGTGAGGGTGACATCAGGATCTTCATCATTGTCCTCTCCCATGTATGGATCCAGGCTTGCAGTGCTGGGGCAGAGGGCAGCAGCAGGGGCCCAGTAGGATGGGCTTCATCCTGCCCAGCAGGGGCAACTGGGACTCACAGGCCTAAGCCAGGCAGCTGACGCTAGCCCTGGACCAGGCTTCCTGCCACTGACAGCTGTCCCAGAGACTCAGGTGAATCTGCTGGGGTGTCCTTACCACACCCCAGGTGACTACGTGGTTCCCATCTGGGTTCAGCAGATGTGAAGCCATGCGGCTGCAGGTCCAAGGCAGCAGATGCTGTAGTAGGTGGTAGCAAGTCTCAGTAAGGTAGCAGTCCCTGCTGCCAGACTGCTGCAGTGGGCACAGGGTTCAGGGACCATGCTAGGTCACGACTGCTGCAGCAGTCCAGCTGGCACAGGGGGCTACTGACTAGCTACTGACTAGCTGGGCCTGAGAGCTGCTCACCAAGCCACCAGCTTATACTTCTCAAGCCGGCACAGGTGCTGGTCCCCCTGGCTGAATAGCTGGAGGAGCTGGGCAAGGCCAGTTTGTAGCAAGTCGCATGACAAATTATGCTGCAACAGGCACATGCACTAAGGGACAAATTACCAGAACAAATTTGTGTCATTACTACTTGTGATGCTACAAGTGCATGCCCCTGAATATGTGGATATGACCATATAGGCTGTAGAACATTGCTCTCCCCTATCTTGTTGAAACAACACAACCACTATTGCCACATTGGATGTGTAATTTTGCACCCAGAAAAGCTTCGTAAAGTCAGGGGCAGGTATCACTGGGTGTGCACACAAGATCCATTTTACTTTATGAAATACTTTCCTGGTCTCCTTTTGTTAACCAAATTTTATTCAGAGCAGCAGTCCTGGTTAGCTCATATAAAGGTGCTGTTATTTCCAAGAACATTGTCACTAGATGCCAATAATAATTGGCCAGTCCTAAGAAAGCTTTTATTTGTCTTTTTGTACGTGGTAATGGATAGTCTTTCAATGTTTGTACTTTATCCAGTAGTGGCTTGATTTGGCCACCTCTTAGCATAAACCAAAGGTATTGGGCTTCCTGGTGGCCTAAAGCACCCTTAAAGCGGGCTGTGCGCAGTTCCATAAGCAGCGTTTCCAGGGCTCTTAGATGTTCCATCCAACCCTTAGACTAGATGATTACATTGTCAATGTATGCTGTTGTGTAGCTCTGGTGTGGGGTTAATACATGCTTCATCAAGCATTTGAATGTAGCTGTGGCTCTGCGTATCCTGAAGGACACGCATGAAAACTCATAAAGCCTCCCTGGCATTGCAAAGGCTGTCCTCTCCCTTGACTGGGTTCAAGGGGATCTTCCATACTCTTCAGATAAATCTAAAGTTGAAATAAAATGGGCCCTGTTGATTTTACCTCCCCCTCACCCCCTTCCCCTATGGAATAAGACCTGGAAAATATATCATGGGAATATGTTGAAAAAATGAAACGAGAAGGAAACCCTACTCATTGTGCCTGATTCAGAACAATTAGTTTGGGCTGCAGGCACAAGCTCAAAAAGAAACAAAAGCAGTAAGGATAGGATAACATCTATCAACAGCACAACAGAGCCAGTTGGAAGCAATAGTGAAGAAATTCCCAGAGGTCTTCTCTACCAAGCCAGAGAGTACAAAGCTGATTGAAGACCAAACTGAAGCTCCATCAGGCCAGGTGGACTGGAAAAGCTGGAAACAAATCCCACAGAGACTCCAGCGTAGTGCAGGAAGAGGGTCAGCAGATGCTGGCTCAAGGAATTATCCAGGAAACAAGGAGTGAATGGCAAAACCCCATTATGATGGTGCCAAAGACAGACAAGACCCTGTGCCTATGTATAGATTTTTGATAAAGTAAATGAAATGGTGACATTCAGCACATACTCCAGGCCATGGTTAGACAAGTCCTTCCTTGGATCTTGCCTTCCAAGGGGAGGATCAATGAGAACGCCACTTGTGCTCCAAGCTTCTTAACCCTCTTGCCAAGTACTTCATGGTCACTTCTGATCTGCTGAGTGTTATTCCTTACAGTATTGTTGGTGCCTACATGGAGAAGCAGGAAAGGGTCATGGACTGAAAGATGAATGAACTTTGATAGCCTCTCTGTGATGTCCTGAATTTGGGCTCCAGACAGACAGCACACCTCCTGAGACACTAAATCTAGATGTCAAATTGGTGCCTCTGTCCCTTCAGCAGTGAGTCAGCAACCACCATTACTGTTCTCTTCCTTCTTAATGCCGTGGCTCCAGAGCCCCTGCCCCCAGGGCCCTGCAATTCCTGCTCTTTAGACTACCCATATTTCCCATCCTGTATTTCCTGACTTGACACATGCCGATTCTGAAGACTGTCTTTGTGTGAGGCCTACCTGAACCACTGAGTAGGTGGAGTCTAATTTTTTTTGTTTGCAATAGTTGTCTGAAAGAAGCACTAGGACCTGGATTTTTAAAAATAAATCTGTGTAGCCATACATGTCGTCTTCATGATCTCTCTTCTGTGGAGACTGCAAGCTAACCTCAGAATTTGCCTATTATAGCAGCAGAAGATCCAAGCTTTCTTGGTCTGTCCAACATCCCTATCACAGCTGTCTTGATGCCATTCTAGAAATCCTTTCTTCCCCCAGGCATCATGCTGTCACCCCTGTAGTGCTCCATTCCATGCACAAGTCCCACTAATTTTTGCTTTTTCAGTGTTACCCACGGGGAATACTCTTTTACAGCTTTCCCACCCCAGTGTCTGTGGGAGTTTGCTAAGCTTCACTGGTAAAAAGTCCAGTCTGTTTTGAAATGAATACCCAGGGAGTTCACTTTCACATACATTAGTTTGTCCCGGTCCCTGCCACCCTGAGTGACCCAGTCTATACCCATTTTTTTCTTTCAGCAACTTTGGAATCACATGCTAGGAAAGTATAATCGTTAATGTTTTTGTCTATAAAGGCCTCAACAAAGATAAATGCTCTCTTCCCTTAACTTGCCAAAGTTTATGCTGTTGAAGTTGCATTGCAAAAGATAACTGGGTACATGCAAATTCATTTCATGCATACGTTCTAAAAAGTACAGACATGGGCTTATCTGACTTGAGTTTGCTGTCTTTAAAACACAGATGCCTGTCTTCGTCCAGTATCGGTTTGCAGAGGCGTCCCTTGGGGAGGGTGAATCAGGGCAACTGTCCTGGGTTCCGCGTTTTAGGGGGGCCCTGCAGACAATGCCATACAGGCACCATGGACAGCGTCGCTGGCATGTGCTGAGGGCACCACCGCTTTGCACGGCCACCACGTGCTACCAGCCACCCCTCCCTCCCATCCGCCCTTCTTGCCCAGGTCCTGCACAGGCTGACATGCCCCAGGCCTTGCACACCCCTAGGGTCGGCTCTGTCAGTCTGAGATGATGTTAGCAATGCTTTCCTTCAGATTTGTGCTTGTTGCTCACATAAGAGCAACACTTATGTGACACTTCAGGCAAACAGGGAACCAGTTTCTTGGATGTCAGGTCTGTGGGTCTGTTGAACCACTCTTTGGGCTGGTAATGCATACTCCTGCAAGGGAGCTTGCAAGCATGGCTAAGACTACAGAAGTGTCTGGCTAAAGTTTTACAATTTCTTCCTCTAAACAACTTTTTCACGTCCAGAATGTCATAGTTAATGCTCACTGTGCAGCACGATGAAAGTGGTCCTGGGATACACTGGGATGTCATGAGTTTTAAAGTGAACCCCTGTTCACTTTCTCTTTATGTAATGCTATCTGAATATTGTCTTCTAAATGTTGTTCAGGTACTGCAGCCATTGAGCATATTCCCTTTGATCTGACCATGCCAGCTTCTCATGTACAGTAAATCCCTTGACCTGTCTAACAGATTGACATCTGGGGCTTGCCCAGCAGATTCAAGGGCCAGCGAACTGTTTGCAAAGTGCATGTATATTACCTACTTTCCCTTGTTATGAATGAGTAAGGAATAGGGGAAAGAATTTACAACTCTGTGGCCACCACCACCTCCCACACCCTTCTCTGTGATCCCAATCAGGCAGAAAGTTGAATCAGATAGAGAAGTGCTATCTGACTCCACAGCAGACTGAGCCATTTGAAACCAACAAAAAAAATCACCAGAAGACTACTTGGGGTTTTTTTTAAGTGTTATTATTATTACTTATGATACCATCCAAACCTTGTGAGTAATTGCCTTGCCTTGTCTTTGACCCGTGTTCTCTTTACTGCTCATCTACCGAGCCACTTCAACCCTGTTCCTAAAGGGAGGTTGATCCTCACCCTGTTACACCTCCCCTCCTAAGTCTGTATACAAGATGGAACTCCTGGAGATTGCCCCGGCTTTGTAACGATGTCAGGGAATTTCAAGCTCAATTTTCTGGCCTTGGTAGGAAGTCTGCATTCATGTTCTTTCTTTCTGCCTGGTGCTCAACAGTAAAATAAAAAGGTTGTAAGGCTAATGACCACCATGTCAACCTATCATTGTCAGTCTTGGAAGACTGGAGCCATTTAAGCGGGGCATGATCTGTTATGAGTACAAAGCTCCTTCCTAACAAACAATAGCCAAACAATTCCACCCGGCACCGAATCACTAGACTTTCACATTCAATGGTGGAACAACCGTCTTGGCCACTGATGGGTTTTTTACTAGCGTACACCACAGGTCTCTCTTTCCCTTGATCTTTTGGAAAGAGTATTGTTCCTAGGGCTGTACCGGAGGCATCTGTCTCTAGATAGAAGGGTTTTTTTAAATCCAGGGTATACATCACCAGCTTTCGGCATAAGACTTTTAATGGCTTCAAAGGCCTGGACAGATTGTGTGCCAGTATACTGGGTTTTTCCTCCTTCTGGTGAGAACTGTGAGGGGTGCCACAATTTGGGAGAACCCCCTTATGAAGCAGCGGTAATAATTGGCAAAGCCAAGAAACTGCCTTAACTGTTTAAGGGTCTTGGGAAACTGGTACTGCCAGGTGGCTTCCACCTTGTCCGGAACTGGTTGTATTTTTTTCTCGTCCCGTTGTGACCCCCAGGTACTGTTTTCCTTTTCCCTAAAACACATTTGCATGGGTTCACCGTAGCCCCACCCAGCGAAGATCTGTCAGGACCGCCTGAAGGTGCTGACAATGTTGTTCTCATCTCTCTGAGAGGATTATAATGTCATCAATGTATACTGAGGTCTACTCTTGATGGGGCACAAGAATGTTGCCCGTCAACCATTGGAATGATGTTGCCAGCCCGTGGAGTCCAAAGGGCATTCTTTTGAAGCGAAGCAGTCCCCACAGCTTGCTAAACACAGTCTTTTCTCGGTTGTTGCTGGCCATAGGTATCTGTCAATGCTCTTTGAGATCAAGGTTTGATTATATATTTTGCTGGCCCAGTCTTCTCTAACATGTCATCTATCCTCAGCATGGGGAAAGCATCAAAAATGGCTACTTCATTAACCTTATGGTAATCCACACAGTCTTGTGGACCCCGCCCCCCTCACTTTGCCCCCGGTTTCGGCACAATCACTAATGGGCTCCTCCAGAGACTCTGAGATTCCTCTATATCTAGTTGCCTTATCTGACCCACTTCTTTGTTCACTGCTTAACCACAGGTGCCTGGGTTTTTGATCTCATGTTTGATTCCCCAGGCTTCTCCGTGTTGCTCATTGAATACATCTTGAAATTGTTCTGTGATTTTAGATGGCTCTTTTTGTTGTTCCGGTCTCAAAGTCTCCTCAACCCAGAGTTGGGTTCCCCAGCCTTGGCTGAGCTCCAGCCCTCCCAGAGGGTCAGGGTTCACGTTACTTTGCATTTACTTACCCATCTTGTTGGTGCCACTTCTTTAGTAGGTTAATATGCTATGTTTCCTTCAGACAGGCTCGGTCCTAGGTATAATTAATGGGGCCAACCCTCCTCGTGACTCAGAAAGGTCCTTGCCACTGTGCCAGGAGTTTGTGTTATCAGGTAACTTGACTAATACCCAGTCACCCTCCTGTAATTCCCCCTCTTGGGTGTGTTTTGTCATATAGTCTTTTCTGCCTAACCTGACTCCTACCTAGGTTTTCTTAAGCAATGATTTGGGCCTTTTCCAACCTTTGTCTGAAATCTGCCACTATCCTGGGGTGGTCAGGCTTCCCAGGTTCTGGTTCTGACCTTCCTTCACAAATGAGATTTAACAACCCCCTAGACTTGTACCAATAAACCAGCTCAAAGTGTGTGTACTGTGTAGATGCTTGGGGTGTTTCTCCTATGGGGCACAGCAATGCAGAAAGGAATTGCCCTGTATGCAGGCTCGAATCACATTTTTCAAGGTATGGTTAAACCGTTCTACCAAGCCATCAGTCTGTGGATGATATACAGATGTCCGTAGTTGTTTTATTTGCAGCATCTTGCATACACACTTGAGGACGTTTGACATTAAGATTTTTCCCTGATCAGTCAGGATTTCCTGTAGGATCCCTACCCATGCTATCCATTTCAGCAGGTCTTCTGCAATTTTAGGAGCTGTTATAGACAGCAGTGGGACAGCCTTGGGGAATCAGGTTGCATAGTCTATAATGACTACAACAAATTGATATCCCTCTCTGCTACAGGGAAAGGGTCCTGCTGTATCAAGTGCTATCCCATTGAATGGATGACCAACTATCAGCAGTGGCACTAGGGAAACTTTAGGTGGTCTTGTCCCTCTTGTCTTTTGACAAGCCAGGCATTCCTGACAGTATTTCTTGACCATTTTAAATATACCGGGCCAGAATACCTATTGCATGAGCTTGGCCTCCGTCTTGTCTCTTCTCATATGGCCCACCAGAGGGAGGGTGTGTGATTTTTTTTTTTAAACTTTTTTCTTTAGTTTTCTTTTCAGTAGCCCCTTTCTCTTTAAGCAGAGTTTTCTAATGTCATATAAGCATTCAGTATAGGTCACCATAGTTTTATCCCCATTTGATTATCATATTTCAAGCAGTTTTAGAGCTCCAACAACATTTAATGGTATTTATAATGGATGTTCCCTGACCAACATGTTGGTCAGTGAAGTACAGATCTTTCATGGTCTACCCTAATGCAGTAGCCATATTTTAAGGTAATTTTTTCTGACACAGCTCAGCACCAAAACCCTCTAGTGTTCTGATTTATATTCTCATTGGGCCAGAGCAGCCATGGCTGTCCTACACTGGCACATGTATGAAGCACCCCACACCATCTTCAGAAAGCTTTTCCCTCAGGCAGTTAAAAACACCATAAAAAGACGTGTAAAATAGCTGTCAAGTCCTCCTCATGCCCCAGGTGGAACAGGTTGAGTTAGCTGTATGACTGTCTCCCTCCTTAATATCCTCAGTATTGCAGCAAACGTCTTGGACACCACGTTGTTGGTCTGAACAAGAACTGTTTGTGTCAGGACTGACCAAGCCATGGGCGGTCATTTAATGAGTTATGTAGGCAGGCTGGGGTCACACCCGGTATCTGTTGCAGTTTGAGTCAGCAGGCCAAGGGTTGAGGCAGTATCGTGGTCAGGGCAGACGGTAGATCAGAGCCAGGATTTCCATATGAAGCTGGGCCAGGGCCTGTGGTGGGGCTGCAAGCAGGGCTGGAGTGAGGAAGGAGTGAGGCAGAGGTCCAAGAAGCACACACAGGAGTGTTGATGCTGGAACAAGTCCCACAGGGGGTAGAGGGGTTTTATAGTCCCCCTGTTTATACCTTGTGGTTCCCATGGGTTCCTTCTGGTGACCTGACTCTCCTTATCATTGTCCTCGTGGAAGGATTCAGGCTGGGCTGGAGCTGGTGTCTCACCAGGTGTCTGGTGGTGCCACAGGCTTTGCCTCTGCCTGCTGGCTTGGCTGCTCTGGATTCAAATCCCAGTGGTCCTAACAATTTGATTCTGCTGACCCCATCACCACAAAACTGGTTGTGTGTTGGCTGTCTGGTGGTTTTAGGATTCTTCTATTTGCAGAGGAATTTCAAACAGGAAATTCTAATTAGTCAAAGTTTTAATCTGAACATAGGTAATTCCTACACCTTCTCCTGCCCACCAAACCCCTTTCAGCACATTGGTGTCTGCAGGCATCAGATAATCTTTGGAGGTAAAGTGAAATATGCAGGTCTCTACACTAGGGTAGAAATTTCTACACACTATAGCGTAGAAATCCATGTGTCCTCTTGTCTGCATTACCTCTGCCTCAGGAAACACATAGACTCTTTCATGCTTTCAAGGGCTTCTTGGTGCCTGAGAAACGGTCAACTTGTGATTTATGGCCTGGATACCTGCACTATGCACTACATTTATTCTAACTGGTCCAGGATCTCTTTGGGGATGGCATTGGGGAACCTGTGGGTCTGAAACCTACCCCAATGGATAAAAAGGGAAGTTGTTAGAGAGATCACGCACCCTGCTTACTGAAGGATCATACTACCCAGAATCATCAGGGCATAGAAGAAGTAGGACTAGACTTTCACCTTCCAAAGGAACTAGATGTGAGGCTGGAAAAAAACACCCCTAACCCCGTATTCACCGAGGGCTCCAAGCTCACCCCAGTTCCTTGGATCCCACATAGCGAGGGATGGGTTCTCACGTGCTAGAAATGCTGCAGTGGAACAGCTGACTTCAGACCTAAGACTGACATTTTACTGGGTCAGACAATAGGTCCATATATCCTGCTGAGTGGACACGTCCGTGGTTTTTCATCCCTTGCTCCTTTTCTACTGCAGCTGCTCCTGACTATCCCCTGACAGAAGATATGCACACCTCTCTCTCATATCCTGCCAGGTCTGCAGAGAGAGAAGGTCACAACAGACTTGCCAAAACTCCTGCAAGGAAAATTCCCTCGAGCCCACATCAAGTTATTGAAATGCCTGGCCCAGGTTTGTTATCATCCATATTGCCATTGCTCTGGAATGCCACTTTTCTGGCCTGGTGCCGTGACTGGACATAGGTGCCAAACTGGGTCAGACCAATGGTCTACCTAGCACAGTACCCTGTCTCCAACAGTAGCAGAAGTAGATGATACAGAGGAAGCACATTAAACCAAATATAGCTAGAATGATCTATTCCCTTTTCAATACTCTCTCTGGAATCCACTGTTATTGGTTTAAAAATGCCAGAGGAAACATCTCCAACTATTCCGTTCAATAGCTATGAATAGAGCTATCATCCATTAATTCATCTAGTGCCTTTTTTGAACCTGGCTATTCTATCTGCCTCTATCACCTTGTGTGTCGATGAATTTCACAAGTTTAACTCTGCGCTGTGTAAAAAAAAAGTAAAAAAGAGCACATCATTTTAAACCTATCACCTACTAATTTCAGTGGGTTCCCCCTGGTTACAGTAGTCTGGGACTTGGTGAACAGCAGTCCTGTTTCACTTGGTCCATACTCTTCATGGTTTTTAGAGACCGCTATCGTATCCCTCCCTCAGCCTTTTGTTTTGCAAACGGAAGAGTCCTAGCCTTCTTAGTCCCTCCTGATATGGCAATTGTTCCATGCCCCCAATCATTGTGGTTCCTCCTTTCTGTACCTTTTCTATTTCTACTACATTATGGTTGAGATGTGGGGACCAAAACTAGACAGTGTTCAAGATGTGGGCACATGAGGGATCTGTATATTGACACGTTTTGTTTTCAATTCCCTTCTTAATGATGCCCAACATTTCATTGGCTTTTTTGGCTGCCACTGCACACACTAAGATGACATTTTTAAACAATTATCTACAAATACTCCAAAGTCTCTTTCCTGAGCTGAAACACTAGCTCAGAACCAACCTTGAGTACTTGTAGTTGAGGATATATTTTCCCAGGTGCATTACCTTGCACTCACTGACAATTGAAGTTTTTCTGCCATTATTTGCCTACTCACTTAGCTTGGTGAGATCTTTCCACAGCTCCTCTCCATTAGCGTGGGACTTCATTACCCAGAATAGTGTGGCATCATATACAAACTTGGAGATTTCACTGTGCAACCCCAATTCCAGGCCACTAATGAAAAAGTTGAACAAACCCAGCACAGATCCCACTTTTAACATCCCTCCATCCAGAAAAGAGACCATTTAGCCCTACTCTTTGCATTGACATGGTAAGGTTCCTTGTCAATTGAGAGCTTGTTAAAAGATGGGAAACAGCTTTTTAAAAAAATAACCTTTGAGGGACCTCGTTGAATGCTTTTCAAAAGTCCAAATATTAAGACTTTTGTACTGCTACTGTCTCTACTATCCTTAACATACAGTGCCGTTCCTTTATCTGTATCACTGGTATGTGTTGTAGGGCTTGGGTCCCCTCTTGGCCAATGACCTACTGGCTGGTGATGGCAAGGTGGGTCCTCATATGTCACCTGCATGTTCTAATAGCTGTTTCTTCTCACCTGCCATGACTTGATCTTATCTTCTTGGGAGATGGTCCCCCTCTCCCCATGGCACTCCCTGGGTCCTACACCCTGGCTTCTTCATGAGGCTCCACCCTTCCCTATACCCCACCGTTACCACGTCCAGGACCTAAACTGACTTCAGCATCTTGTTTTCTAGGCTACAGATGATACCTTTCTCATCTGTCAATCAACAGTCTTTGATACGAGCCCACACAAGAGGCAGACTCCTCGTAGGCTGTCTCTTATTGACTTAATCAGAATCAGTAAAATTAAATGATCTCAGTCCTGAGGTAATAACTCTACAATGAGCATTCATCAATAGAAACTATACCAGAAACCATCAGCATCTGCTGTTGAACGCCTCAAGGCACTTCCCCAGGCCCGCTTGCTTCTGGTTTGAAGACTTGACCTTTCACAAGTTATCCCCTTTTCCCAGTTACTTGGGGTCAGCAGGCCCTCCAGCTCTTTGCTGCTTCCCTACGGTATTATCAGGGCACTCCCCAGCATGTTGCTGCCCCTTGCCACCTCAGCCCCATCTGACCTGAGTCCAAGCTCTTCCAGGTGGCACCTGCCAGCACTCCAGTTGCTTGTCCTGGCATCTTTGGCCCACTTCTTTGGACATGGCCCCTCCGCTGCTGCCACTCTGCACCACCGCACTGGTGGCCCTGTCCCAGTTCTTTGCTAGTTCTTTTTCTGGGGCTTCCCTGCCAAACGCCACTCCGCTGTGTGGCTCAGGTGCAGCCCTCTGCCCTGCCTCCGGGACCTCTCTGCCTCATGCCTCCACTGTGGGACCCTACCCCATGTCCAGGGTCTCTGCGCCACACACCACTCTGCCACGTGACTCGGCTGCAGCCCTCTGCCCCATCTCCAGGGTTTTCTCGCTATGCACTTCTCTGCTGTGCATCACAGCCATGGCCCTCTGTCCCATCTCTGGGGCTTTTCCGATGCCTGTCCTGGCCACAGCACTCCACCCCATATCTGGGGTTTGTTTGCCACATGCTGCTCTGCAACACAGCTCCACTGTGGCACAGTGCCCCACCTCTTGGGCTTCTCCATCACATGCTGCTCTGCAGCATGGCTCTTTCTGGCACCGCTCTGCTGGTTGGTCCTGTCCCTTCTCTCCACCAATTTGCAGGGCCACGGTGCTCCGGAAACAACCTACCAGAGCCTCTCACGCCAGAGCCAGCTCGCTATCTGCATTTGCTGCCTGCCGTAAGTTGAGCAACAGGGGGAACCATGGTAAGATGCCTCTTCCCATTTCACAATCTGTATAACCTATTCTCTCTTCTATATATGGTTTGCAACCTGCTCAAATGGTATCCCATTGATTACTGTCCTTCCACCAAGTCTTTGAGATGCCTATTATGTCAAAGTCACCAGGCTTTCTGATTCACACTTTTTTTTTAGGCTTCTGGTATTTGTGTAGTAGCACTTAGACATGTCCTTGATCGGCTGCCTGTTACTGCCCATGCTATTTGTTTGAAACTCTACATGTTCCAATTTATCCTTGCTATTATCTGCATTTATACTTCTTACTTCCCTACTATCATCTTCAAGACAGTATGCAATCTGAATGATGCCCTCTTTTAGGGATACATCAAACCAGCCTATGTGATCTTCCAGATCTATTGGCTTTCCCCCAGTTTTCCATTTAAAAACTGCTCTATGAACTGTTACATTCTTAGTGCCAGGAGTCTGGTTCCATTCTGGTTCGGGAAAAGCCCTTTTTTCTGTACAGATTTCTCCTGTCCCAAAACATTCCCCCTCCTCCCTGCACCACCATCTCATCTGGAGCTCTGCCTGTCTCCGGCCCTGAGCACGGAAGAGAAGCATTTCAGAGAATGCAATCGTAGAGGTCCTGGTTTCATTGGGACCCACATAGACTATGACCACTGGCTCCCCGCATCGCCCACGTGCAGCCTATCAGCTCCTCTTGTGAGGTTTGCTACCTTTGTACCTGGAAGGTAAGTCACCATGCAATCCTCCTGGATGTCACAACACCTAATGATTGAATCCCCCACTACATCCACCTGCTTGTATTCCCTTTGAGGATCAGGCCTGAGAGACTGGAGATAGATAGATAGTTGGGTGTTCTGGTCTTTTGATAGATTTTTAGTGTGCATTCATTTTGGTGTGCAGTTGTTGCTTGGTGTCTCCTACGTATACTCCATCAGGGCACTAACTGTCCTGATGGAGATAGGTATTGTGAAAATAGCTCTGCACTGAAGATATCATTGGCAGGTTTTGCATGTCTTGTCATGGTCTGGTCTGGATCCACTTGGTTTGTTTTGGGCTGTAGGATGTTGGCTTCTGGTGATGAAGTTAACCAGGTTCAGTGCTTGTTCAAATTTACAAACCACTTTTCACCGACGAGCCTAAGAACTGCACTTCATCAACCTCCTACGTACAGAAACCCATGGACTCAATATACACGTTGGAAATCTGACACGCAACCTGCCGGACATCTGACTCCCCAGATACCTCTCCACGTTTACCTAGTCACTCACTCCCTGACACCTCCATTTCCATTTTCACTGACTCCCTTTCTTGCCTGCATTGTATGCCAGCCTCTGCCGTCTTTATTATTCCTTCCATCCAGGAACAACGCATACACCAACTGCAGGTGCTTCCTCAACCTAAGGGTTTTTCAACCCAAACTTGCTACAATATATTTCTCCAACTATTCAGTTTGCCTACTAAAAGATGTCAGATTCACTCAAAGAACCTTGTCTGCCAGTGCCATGTCCTTAGACCAACACAGCTATAACCTAAACCCTAGCACCTGTCCCTGGTTAGCTGACTAGGGGGAGGCAGGGACCTGGGTACATTTAAGCCCCGGGGCTGGGGCTGGGGCTGGGGCTGGGGCTGGCAGGGAGAGTTCTCTGGCAGCTGCTGGAGAAGAAGCTGCTGCAGGAGAGGAAAGAGAGGCTCAGTCACAGCCTGGCAGCCTGAGATGCTAGTGCTACTTACTTGCCTGTTGTTATTTAAAGTGGTGGACCAGAGGAGGCTGTAGGGGAGGAAGAGACCACGTTGGGGCACCCTACCATGTCATGTGGCGGCCCCAGTGCCAGTGAGGGCATGCCTTAACACACACATGCACACAGTCACACATGCCACGAGTTTTGCTTGTCAGCAGCTTGAGGTTCACTTTCCCAGAAACCCCTGCACCTATCTCCTTGAAACTTGGCAGACTTTGTGGCCTCCATAGGGGATATCCTCCACACTGTTTTCATTCAAATTAGGCAAGAAATGACAAAGTTATAGGCATTTTCGTGATTCCCCTGTATAGCCTATGGGTGAAATGTCAAAACACATCTAAACAGCTAAACGCTTTGGATGAAACAAAACCGATCAGTGCTTTGAAATCAAACAAAACATCAAAACGAAACACTGTCCCTTTGAAACAACGAAACAGAAGTAAAAATGAAAGGGTGCTGTTTCACACAGCCCTACTTGCCAGCTACAGATGTCAATATCAGAGAAGTCCTCCCCCCCCCCCACTCCTTCCCCCTTCCTCTCTGAGTTCGTTTTCCCACAAGCCCGCCTCCAAAACATTCCGGAACATTTTGGATGGGTCCGTTTCATTTGGGATTTGTTTCGGAGCCTTCCATTCCGATTCAGATTCGGTGTTTCAGGCATCGAAACACCTCTGAAACAAAATGGCTGCCGAAGTTTTGCACAGCCCTACTTTCTTCCTCTTTAGCAACATGGGGGTTGCTACAGTAGAGATGAGACTGCTCTACAATGTCCCTGAAAGCCTCATCTGTGAACCTCTCTGCCTCCCTTAGCTGCTTCAGTTCCAGCACCCTAGCCTCGAGAGAATATACTTGTTCTCTCAGAGCCAGGAACTGCTTGCACTGGATGTGCACATTCAAAACCTGCCTTCAGGGCAGGTAATTATATATGCTACACTTGGCACAATAAACTAGGTATCCCCACCCTGCTGCTGAATTTCTACATGTTTTTAAGTGTCAAAAGCTTAGTTTGCTCTTTTAGGGAAGTTTTTATTTACGGGTTCCCTTACATTAGAAGCTTGAAACTTATGGACTGATCTGCTGTTTAACCTTTGCCCTAAGTGCTAAATATTAAATGAGGGACTTAAGAACTGCTAAGTAAAACAAGAGCTAAACGTAAGTTTAAGTTACTTCAGCTAGATATCTAGGTCAGTTATCCTTAATTGACAGGAACCACAACCTACCTTGAAGGCTCCCCTTCAAAGAGGGGGCGGCAAACTGACCTGTGAATGGCTTGCACACTGCTCTGTTTGCTGTACTCTTGTTTTCAGAACTGGACCTTCAGTCCCTTTAAAGGGCCAGCTTGCCCTGTGGCAAACCTACCTAAAGCAATTTTATTATGTGAAAAAGACACCTCCTCTTCCTCCCTCCCCTTTGCCCTTGGTTATGGATAGGGACCTACCATATTCATAATTTCATGCTTTCTGTTAAATCCAGGCAATGCCTGCAAAATCCACTGAAGGGGGAAAAAAATTGAGTGCTGCAGCAGCTTGCTGGTTTGGGGAAGGGGAGAAAGAAGGTGCCTGCTCAAAGGCTGCTGGCAAGATGGCTGCTGCCTCTATGAATTAGTACATTCCTAGTGATGGGTACAGGCCAAGCTTCATGCATTTTTTGCATCAATACAAACCCCCTGTGCAGCAGGCACTCCATTCTCCACCAAGGCCTTCCCTTTTCTCACCTGATCCCATCATCATCAGTAAACATCAGTTAAGGCTGGTCAGTGGGAGGTCCCTCCCTCCCCTCTACTTGTGTTCCAGTGAAGCTGGGTGGAGAGAAGGGGGACATCAGGTGCAAAACCTGGTGTTGGCTTCCTGTTGGGCCTTCTGTAAGAGCTCCAGTTTAATACTGACAATAGGTGGCCTCTCTGGGCTACTGGGATCGTGTTGTTCTGGTAACTGCCTGTAAGCAGTGATATGTAAGAAGCACTCATGCATGAAGTGCTGATTCAGTGCTATCTGTGCCCAGAGGTCAATGGAAATCAAATGTCTTGATGGGGGTTTCCAAATAAATGGAAATAGTTTATCCCCATTCAGACATCTGCATTGCAACAGAATGCTTCCTTTTCTCTCTGGAGTCATGGGTTTCCCCTTCTTACATTGTGCAATTTGTTCTTGCTTCAATTTACTTTCAACTTATTTTTATGCATTTGTAGGGTTTTTTTGTCTCCAACCAACTTAAGAGCAAGTGGCATGAGAGCTACTTGAATAAATCTGAAAAGGCCAGGGCTGCATCTACACAGAAACTTGAGCATTTGACTGCTACTTTAGGTGCATTCAGGCTGAGCATGGCTTCAGGGGTCTGGCCACAACACTTCAAAGTCTTTCCAGGCATTACAATTCCCAGGGTCATGCCACAATGCACACATGTGACCTCAGTGACCCAACTTCAGCAGCTGTTTCATTCAAGAGAAGTTCCCTCATGCACAGCTATTAAATAAGACTGGGAGCTTCTCCCTCCCACTGCCATTCTCACCAGGTTGCCCAGCCACACACATTTGAGGTGATACTATACACTGCCGCTCCACCACAGGACCACAGGAGGGCTTGGGTACTGACCTTTGGGTTATAGTCAGAGGCGCCTTGGGTTGATGGTGAATATGCATGAAGATGAAGAGTATGGCATATGTTGTCCTGGTGGGCTGTGGGCATACCTTTAGTTCAGCGATGTATAATTCATGGTGTGACTGAGTGAAGGTCTCTTTGGAATAAAACACCGATATAGTCACTCAGTAGAGCAGATTCCACTCAAATTTTCTGGCATGCGACCTGAAGATAAATATGGAGTGACTTATGATAGTCAAGATGTAAGAGACCTGGTCAAATGAAATGAAGAGGCAGAAGATGTTTTGAAGTTAGTAGAAATCTAAGCACATGGTCTTGGGGATATGATCCACATACCATCTTTAAGGGTTGCAACTATGTCAGTTGGCAATGCTGCCTCTGGGTTGGATGAGCTCAGGAGCCACGAGGTACCTAAGTAACCCTAGGACGTGGAGATGAGAGCAGGGCAGGGGAAAGAGGACTAACTGTTCCTATCAAATGCATGGTATTCCTAATGTGTTCTGGAACTTGGTTTAAGGTGATATCAGGGAGCGTCCTGTGGGTTGGCTCTGGAAGCACCTTAAGTCTGTGTGGAAAAGGATGTGGCATTCATGCATGGTGGTTTTTTTGGACTTGCAGTTCTCTGCTTCACAAGCCAATCTTCACTCTGCCTCTGGCATTGTGTGTCCCACAACTTCCTTGTAGCATTTTGCTTGGCTTACCACTCAGAGTGTCTGCTGGTAGTAAGTGCAGATTCCTCAGCCCCATCTAAAGTGCCAATGTGGGGCTATCTGAAGGGAGTCAGGCCTCTCAGTACATTCTTGTCCAGTATTGCATTAGAGGGTATATGTGACCCTGCAATTTCAGCAGCTCTTGGAAGCTGATTTCAGATGAGGCAATTGTTTTTTGTCCACCCATCAGGATGCAGGGCTTTTCCTTGTGTTTTTCTCTTCAAGGCTGGCACATGACTGAGAGTAGATTCAGGCTAGATATCAGGAGGCGCTACTTCACAGTCAGGGCAGCTAGGAGCTGGAACCAACTTCCAAGGGAAGTGGTGCTGGCTCCTACCCTGGGGGTCTTCAAAAGGAGGCTAGACAGTTACCTAGCCAGCGTCGTTTGACCCCAGTACTCTTTCCTGTCCATGGCAGGGGTCAGACTTGATGATCTGCTTAGGTCCCTTCTGACCCTACCCACTATAAAACTATGTATGGAGACTAGTCTCACCTCCTAGCCATCTTAAGGCAACTTCTTGCCTTTACTGATTTACTGGGGATCCTGCTCTTAGGTGCTTATCTTGTTAAGGTGGCTTGCTCTGAATGGCAGAGAGAGACCCAGTCCCTTCGTAGAGCCCCTGGTGCCTTCCCAACATCTTCTACAGTATTGACTGGCATGTAATTTCCAGCATCATGCTATTTGGGGCCCTTTTGATCTAAGGGATTTTTTGAACTTTAAGTTATTTTAAGCAAACTGGAAATGCCAAAATACGGTAAGCATAATATCTGTGTATATATAACTGTTTCTACCAGGTGGAAGCAACAGCGGCAACTGTCAGTGTTATAAAAATCAACATGTTGCGTCATTTTAGCCCATGTATGCAAATGAGGCAGACGTGGGGCATGCAAGAATACTCTGTCTGTATTTTTTGTGTGATTGGGGAGAGATGATACCATGCTAGAAAGTGAAAGATTTGCCATCCTTCTCACAAAACCTGTATAGTACCTTGACTAAGCCAAGGGTATGTTAGTCAGACTCATGGGTGGATATACAGAAGATGTGTTTCTGATTCCACAAGCAGAACGAGATTCTCAGTACCAATATTGACACTAGAAAAGAAACCACCTGATGTTTGAAAAAGTTCCCATGCTGATAATGACTGTGCAGCTGAGTTCTCTTGACATTTTTAACTTTTATCATTTCAATGATATTAATAATTTACTAATATCATTATTAATAATGATAGCAATATTAATATTGATTGCTTTAATTACTGGAGACTTGGAGGACATTTATAGCCTAACTTAACCATATAATTGTTGCAAAACCATCCAATTAGTAGTTGTTTGAACTATGATTACATAGATCGTCTTTGGTTTATGCGATTCAGCTGAAGTGAACAGGTGTGTGTTGTGGGTTCGGGGTGAATAGTTCACAGCAGTCTCTCCTTGCAGCTTGTGAATCACAGTCTTTTTTTCCCCTGGCAAATCTGTTGCACAGGGCACAGTATAAAACACAGAACAGCTGTCCAAACAATCGCATAACAGTCAGGGTAACTCCCAGGCCATGGTCTTCTCCTAGTCCTTGAGAGAGTGCTCTGCACCGAAGTTCCTGCTTCCAGCCTCTTGACTTGCCCTCTCTCTCCCCACTTCTTCTTTCTGGGCACCTTTTATTTCCTCTGGGCCTGCTAACTATTTCTTTATCAGCTGCTCCATCTCTACAGGCACCCTTGCAACGGGCTTCAGCCAACTAATTATCTCCTGACCAGTTAGCCCCTCTCCTGGGCCGGCTTGCAACCTGCTAGGATGATGCCCCTGCTGCCATCACTGGCACCCTCTGGTAGCCAATTGAGTCCTGTCTGGGCCCTTGGGCTTACTAAAGGCCTCCACACCTTCTTGTCAGAGGCGACGCGTAGGAGGTGCGCATGGGTGCATGTGCACCGCCCGAGCATGGCAGTGCACCCCCTACAAAAGGGCACTGCCGATACTGTTGGTGGCGCCTGTGGGCGGTCACCGCTCATCACCACCACCGGCAGTGTCTGTGGGTGGTTGGCCATCCTTGCTGGCTGTTGGTGGGGTCTGTGGGTGATCATTGACACTGCTGCCGGCACCTGGAGGAGCTCCCGCTTACTTCAGCTGTGCTCCTGCTGCCACATTCCTGCTGTTGCCGTGCCCTGCCAGCCGCCGAGGACACACGGCATTCATATTGCTTGTCATGCCTTGATCTCAGCCATCAATTTGGGAGGCAGTCTCAGGTCTTCCCTTTTAGTCTGCAGGTTAACCTAGCTCCAGCCTTTCTGGGATGGCTCAACTCTTGGTTCCTAGGGAGGAGGTCCTTTACAGGGCCATCTTCTCCCCATCACAGCTTGGCCCAGACTCTCTGGTTTGCCCTCTGGGCCACAAGTGTCCTCTTCTTAATGGCTGCTCCCTTTTTGGCATGCACTTGCTCTACTAGTAACAGGACTAGGGAGTCTTCGTTACAGCTGGATTAACGACATGCTCTTGTGCTGCTCCCACAAAGGTTCAACAGATTTGGTAATGTGCTCTGCATCTCTCTCTGTGCAATTATTTCTGGGCCTGGGCCTTTACGTGACCTTTCGGCTTATCTTGTCTTCCCAAAGAGGATTTTGGGAGGAAAGAATGACCTATGGTAGCTTCCCACAACTCTGCATGTTCCAAGAGTCCCTTGATACTATTTCCCAGCCTGTTTTCCAGCTGTCCGTGCGACCTTTGCTATCTTGGCTGACACGCATGGGCTGCTAGAGCTTGAGCTGAAGCATCAAAGCCCATAGCACTGGGAACTATAACTGCTTGGATCCTCTGTGAACCAGGCCAAACTGAGACCTGTAATATGCACTCAGCGCTGGTTTATACTTGCAGGGCGTAGTTTTCCCTAACCACTTTCTCCCATATATCAGTGTTTCTAAGAAATTCCTTTGTAGCAGACTGTTTCTATTGTGACAGTGAAATTCATAAAAGGCATATAAGGGTCAAGCAGATTCTTGACATTTGAGCAGGTGAAAGTTTAACGGGGCTGTCTTCTCAGCAATTACTGGCAATGGGTTTTTGTTGAGTGAGTTTAGGGGGTGGAGATGGCTCAGTGTTGAGAGAGCTTGCAACAGGAGGCAGTGGGTTGATTTATCTCGTAGACTGCTTTTGGCTGAAGTGCCCCCTTCGCGATGAATTTGGGGGGCAGTTTCCAGATAAACTCTAGTTGAGAGCCGGCATGGAGATACCATGCAAACGTATTGGGATATCAGGCTCATCATCCCTATATTACAACGGGACTGCTCAGGACTATGTGGATGAACAAAACCTACCTCTTCATCTTAGCTTTTTGCTCATGGCTGCCTTTTCAATCACTTCAGCACTCACCCCCTTCAAGGGCATTGTTTTGAGACTCTTCTAATAAATAAAAGAAAATCTGAGCCGTCTGCATGAGAAATAAATATAACCATTGATAGCTCTCAGTCTTGTTCCTGACAGTTTGGGTCAAGAAAGGCTTAAAGGGTGCGAGTGCTGAAGTGATTGAGAAGACAGCTATGAGGGGGAAAGCTAAGTAGAAAGAGGTAGGTTTCATTCATCCACACAGTCCTGAGCAGTCCTGTTGTAATATAGGGATGATGAGCCTGATGCCCCAATATGTTTGCATAATATCTCCATGCCAGCTCTCAAACAGTTTTATCTGGAAGCTGCCCCCCCAAGTTCATTGCGAAGGAGACACTTCAGCCAGAAGCAGCCTGCTAGATAAACCAACCCAGTGCCATGGGCTCCTGTTCACACAGAAACCAACCTGTTACTAAACAACAGAAAACGTAGTAAGACCAGTTTCCCCTTCACTGCCAGCCTCTGTACCTAACCCTAGAGATCTGTACGCTAACATCCAAAACTAAATGGAATCAAATCAACGTAGACTCAGTGGTCTCACCTCCTGCCCTTTCCAAGGCTGGGGGGTCCCAGCTCTCTCCTGAAAATTATGATGTGCCAACTTCTCGTTCTCCAAGGCTCTTCCACCTCTCTCTTGCCCACTCCTTCATTCTTAAAAAATACAGTCTCAGGGCTCTTAGGCCCAACCTGAGGCAGTCCTCCACTGGAAAATACAGGTGCATAAACGATGACAAGTTTCTTGATTGCCAAAGAGTGAATTTTTCTTTTCTTTTTGTTTAAACAAGAGCAAGAAAATAGCTTAATTGTTTCTTGACTCATGGTAGTGCCTGGGTTTGGACAGCACAAAAGCCACTAGCTTAAAAGAGCTATTTGAATTTGAACCATACTATCAGGTGGCCCGTCTATGCAAATAACCAACAGTGCTTGTTGACATCTGTTCTGTCTGGACCGACTTCATGTTTGTGCAGTCATGCAAATGGACAGAGAGCTCAGACCTGCAGCGACCAGCCCTCAGTTAGCTCTTTATTCATTTGCTTTACGTGACAGCTGTTGCACTTTTTGTATTGGCAGGTTCTCAGGTTATAAAACATGTTCTGCTTTTCTAGGCTGTCTTGAAGGGACAATCCTATACAGCTATATCAAAGTTTGGGCTACTGCATTTTCAGACATTTTTCTTTGAGCGTTTACATTAAGTATGTCATAGTAACTCCCTTCCACACGCATCACACTTCCAATTAGTAGCTAAATTAGCAGAAGACTAAAAAATGAAGGAGATAAAGCTGATCTCCTTTGGGTAATTGCAAATATATTTTACATCCCTTTGCCACAAGACAAACATAGCTCCTTTCCAAAGGAAATGTCCCTGCTGCGGGTTGGCAGCTAATGGTTTAATAGCTTTATTTGTTTAACCCTTTTTCAGAAAGGGTAGGTCTACAGTCTAGTCAGGTACCCCACCGAAGTATCCAACAGCCAGAAACTGCTTACAGTTGCACAAAATGGGGGATCTTGGCCATATCCCTGCAACAAGTAGACTCCCACTAGTTTGGATACACAGACGGGCAGGGAGTGGAAGGGTTTATATACCTATACTTTCTTCTTCCTCCGCCTTTGGTGCCCAACACATCGTTCTGACATGAAGATATCTTTTAATATTTCTGTGATATAAACTTCTCTTGCCTCATATTTTGTTTTTCTTTAGTAAGATCCTTGCACTTGGGAACCCAGCTCTTTCTTCTCTTTCCCCCTGATTATTTTTTTTACCCACAGTAACTTTGTTTGGTATTTTTCTACCTACTATAAATTTAAATATCATTATGTTCAAATTGTAGTAGATGCCAAATATCCTATCAGCACATTTATCTCATCAGGATGCAGAAACCACCTGCAGGAGTCCCGTTGTGAACGTTCCCAGGATAACTGAACAAAAAGGAGCTTTCCATTGACACTGCTGCTGAGAAGCCTACCTAATTGCTTTTGGTGTGATTTAGCAGACACTTTCCTTTCTTATTGCAACTGCCTTCTACTACTTACTTTCAGGGTCATCTTTGCCAGATTCCCTTAATTTCAGTACCATCATGTGAGTGCTGCTTCTAAATCCGGAACTAGATTATAGTAAAAATTCAGCCCGTTCCAGGTTTGGACGTAGAAATGGAACTGGTGAGTGTTGTTCTGTTTCCCCACCTTTAGAGAAGGAAAAGAAAAAACTGGTAGGGAGCCATATATCTTGCTTCTATTAGTTTCAAATTGGGGGGGTTCTGTTTTTGGAGGAGGGAGAGTTATTTTAGTTTTCGGTCTTTTTGTAACTGGAAGCTACATTTTTTTTTGCCACTTTTGTATGGCAAGCCTTTGCCTTATGCATCCTCACAGGCAAAGCTGATTTCAATTTGGTTTTGGCTATGATGCATGTGTTAAGATGGAGATAGACTAGAAAAGTCCCAGGAACAAATCCATGCGAAAGAAAACTGATAATGTAACATCTCACAAGAATGGAAACCAGAAATACCGTGGGCCAAAAGCCATGTGACGCAAAGCAGACTAATATAGCACAACCCAGGAGGAGAGCAACAAGTTCAGTCTGCTGACAACGGCACTGAAGAGATCAGCCAGCACCATACCCTGGCCCTATCACAGACTGCCTAAATGTGATCCAGTGTATTTCATGACCATTGAAAACTTGGGCCTGTGTTCTCTACTGTAGGTATCACTAAGCTGCTACCTGTTCCCTTAGGGTCCTGCTTTCCTACCTTCAGCATCAGCATGCTGCAACAAACAGCCATAGCCATAGGTTCTAGGACTTACACGTACAAATAGTCTCGGACTCACCCCGCATCACAGCAGCATTGATCACCTCGCCCGCGTGGAATTCCCAGCCCCTAAACCACCATTTCTAAAGCAAGCAAAGCTAAGCCAGTTTCACTACCCCATAAGCATGCTTAATCCCTGGTACCTGGAATGGATCCTATCAGATGGGTATAATGGTATCATTGTAACTGCAAAGACAGAAGACAGAATGGAAATTCAAGGTGCGTAAGAGGTAACTACTGATGAACAGAAGCTAATGGAGAATATGAGGGGGGGAGAGAGAGAGAGAGAATGCCCTATGTGCTGTCCCTGCATGATCTAGGTTAGTTAGTGGAGATGTGCAGGGTCTAGTTTCATAGTAGCGAGGGTCAGGAGAGACCTGAACAGATCATCTCGCCTGACCCCCTGCCACAGGCAGGCATGAATGCTGGGTTCACAAGACCCCAGACAGGTGATAATCCAACCTCCTCTTGAATTTGCCCAAGGTAGGGGTGAGGACCACTTCCCTGGGAAGTTGGT